>JAQFXU010001560.1:0-27793 GCA_034693705.1 Spatulosminthurus flaviceps | reverse complement strand
ATGACAGTTTTTTGCGGTTCCTGTAAAATTTACAAAAGTGGACTTATTCCAGTTTGATTCTAAAGTCCTCATATATATAATTAGTATATATAAATTATTTATTTATTCATAGATATTTAAAAAACTAATGGGGACGTCCAATAGTACATATGAGACATTCCCTTTCAAAAACATTCGGTCAAACCAATCGGATTGAAGTAATAGTAACAGTAAAGGGCATTTTTTGTAATCATTTTTTTCTCCTACTTAAAAAAACCTCGCATTGTCAAATTAATATCTAAGGAGTGGAAACTGATAAAAAGGTAAACTAATTTTCATTATGAAAGTTCTATATAATTGTCACTCTTGCGAAGTTACCACAGTCTATTTTATGACCAATGCTTTTTTATATGTTAACGATCCAACAATCCAACCAACCTATAAATTGTGGTATATATGTACGGTTTTTGTCTCAAGCTTAAATTATGCTGTAAAAAATATAGTGACATATATTATGAATTCAAGAAATGGCATCATTCTCACCCATTCACGGAATTTATACACATATTATGAATCTATATGAGAGTCTATGTTCAACTTTTTACAGCCTTTGATTTACATTTGTAGACTTGTAGTAGAAAAAAGCAAGAGTGACCTCAATTTTTACGTATACACGCCTTGCCTTTCATCTTTGGTTGGACCAACTTTTATTATGTACTCATTGACTTCAACAACCGCCAAATAGTAAAACAAGTGTAGTTAAATGGATATTTAGAACGACGACGTTCAACCGCTCATACCAAAAAGTTGTCCTTTTCCTTTAAATGGTACGTTAAAATGCAATACTTATGTTATATAAAATGTTTAATGCATCCCTCAATATTTATATGCATTGGTGCCATGTACTAGTAACTAGTAAAAAGTAAGTAGTAAGTTACTTACTACTCATCATGTCAACTTTATTCAGACGTTGTGCATTTCATTGAAGGAAGCATTTTTTCCTTCAATAGGATTTTCCTCTTCCTATGTATACATAACTATAAACCCTACACATGTGAATACTTACGTGAATTTAATTCCATACACTTACTTACATCTTACATACTTTTACAAAGTCTTCCAAGAGAGGGATGCATTGTGTCTGACTCATATACTTTTTCCTAATGGACTTGAGAATTAAAATAATCCCAAGTTCATGATGAGTTGATGGGAATGTTTATAGAGAGAAAATAATACCCTTATTTCCTTAAATTAAAACAGTTCCCTACAATAATAGGATTTCTGCGTAATTAAGATGGCAACTTATAGAATATGCTATAAAAAATCCTAACTGGTTTCTACAAACATGTATAGCACTAAATCCTTTGCAAACTACGGATGTACTTTAATAGGGAATACTAAACCAGAAAAATTTCCTACCATCACTAAATCAGCAGTCAGTTGACTCACTGCACTGATTGCTCAAAATTATATACAGCATATAGAATATAAAAATCCACACAACTTTTAATCGCGTATAGAATCTAGCCGATCTTGCCCTTGCAAAAATATGCAGGAACAACTCCCTTTTTTGCTTGCTTGGATCTAAATACTTAAAAAGTATTTAAGTACAGATACATATTCTCATGAAATTTATATCAACTATTTCCACTTCCCACTTGTGAAAGGTATTCCTCCCTTAAACTAATTGTAAGTACCTATCCTCCTGTCACCAATCAGTCAAGAGAATTCCAAAGGGCGAAGGGCGAATCAATAAATGAGCTTATCAATATTTGCAAAAATTCTCAGTTAATTTACATGTTTACGTAGTACGTACATCATTGTATATAAACGATACTCATCTTGAGTGCATTTTATACCCTATCGTTTCTCCATATCAGTTTATTTACACCCAAATACAATAAATGATAGTACATTTTTACCCATTTCTGCCTGGACTCCACTCCAAAATATTTTTAGTTCTGGTGAATGTAGTACTGCAAAGCTATTTGTCAGTATAAGTACGTATATATAAATACATACTAACATATCTTTCGTAATTATTATAGATAAAACCCAAGGGCTGATGCAACTATCATCATACTTACCATAGCCACATTCAAATAGATTTTTCAATACAGAAATGTCAATTTTAATATCCATTCAAATATTTATGCACATGTAGACTACATACCCAGTAATAATAATAATAAGTACATATGCCCAGTAAATGCAGTGTGCATTATTTCGCTAATATTTGTAAATATGTATATAAATCCCAAATGCCGGCAATATGTAAATCTGCCTTGTTTTTCCATCTCTGAATCATCAATCTTACCCGAAAATGACTCCTCAGTAGCTACACTAATGGTTAGAGTATATAGTTCTTCGTAAGTAAGGTAAGTAACTTAAATATCTTATTACATAAATAATGTAGTAAAATCATTTATTACCATATTTCAACCTAAACCCTAGATTTCATTACGAATATTTCCAAAGTTATTTATAATAATTCTAATTATTATTATTGTTATTACCAAAACTTAAAAGAATCCCTATAAAATAAAGTATTAACGAACGTTTATAAATTACATTCTAAAATTGAATATAATAATATTATTAAAATCATGACCATTATAATTATTAAGTATTACAATTTTGCATGCATCATCTGCACATCTAATTCATTTAAACTAAATGCTTATTTGTAAGTATACATCTTTTAGGATAATAATCATTATTGCACCCAACAAAATTAAAATTAAATTAATTACCAAATTTGCACCTGTCGTAACCTGACCTAACTTTAAAAATGATTTTATTTCCCAGATTTTGAAATCATTACATATAAAATAATTACATATTATTATTGATGCAAAAGTTTTATTCACATTAAATCATCATCATTTAATTTATAAAAATATATTGAGATTTCATAATATTTATATGCAAAAACCCTATGACTGAAATCAACAAACAAATCAGTTTTGGAGCTGACAATGAGTTAATAGTACTAATTTACAATGGATTGGGGTAGGCGGAGACGTCTTTTTCAAGCGTGTGGATTATTGTCCGTTTGACTGTGAGACAGTGAGACCCCAGCCTTTTAATGTGTATATATACATGACTTAATAAGACTTTACTATTAATTTCAATGGCAAGAAAGAGCGTCGGTTAAAAAAAATGTAGCTATACTTGAGACTTGTTACAGAGAGACTGGAGTATACATAGTGAGAGGCCTCGCATATGATAAAAAGGGCAAAAAGAGTGACTGTAGGGCTTTTGAAGGAGCTCACATGCACACTCCGTTTCAATCCATGCTAAATACATACAAAGAGTTGGCAGTTTTTCCTGCCATTTGAGTGGAGAGCTATCTCTTGTATATGCCAACTGACTAAACTGCATGGCAGTGTGAGAGAGAGTGCGAGCGAGAGGAGCGAGCTCGCATTGAGTTTTTAAACAAACCGAGTCCTTCCTTGAATATAGTCTTGTAACTTACACACACGCTTCACATGCATCTGTCTATAGACGTACATACAGACGGCATTTACTATAGCATTGAGTAAATACACCAAACGTTTATAAATATAGTGTGGAGTAGCTATATAGTTATAATACAGGGAATTTAGAGAAGGTACGAGAGAGACGAGAGAGTCGCGACGACGACGGTGAGGCGTGCTGAGAGATTTTGAGTGAAGGCGCTGTGACGTCAATCGGCGAGGTTCCAATGGGAGCCATCGGTCAAGTGACTCCACCTCTTTTGCCGGTAACCCACATCAGTTCACTACTGACTGACGGTTTTATTGGGATTTGCATGTAATTCCTGTGCAATTTTTATTTCAGTTTTCGTAGACATTTTTTCGTTTTGGGTCAAATCTGTGGAGGGAGGGAAGAGGAAATTCAGTGAAGTCGGTGTGAGTCCAAAAATTTAGACTTAAGGGACCCATCAAATTCCATTTATTTCGATTTTTCCCGAGGAGGCGCCAAACAAAGAAAAATGACAGAATTAGTTCATATTCTTGAAAAAACAGTTTCACCAGGTAAGACAATATTAAATCCGAATTATTACTATCATGTACATCAGAGTCCGCGTCATAACAAAGAATTAGGAAGATAAATGTAATTATTTCACAAAGTAACATCTCAGCGTGTATAGGAAGATTTTTTTTTGTATGAAGGAAGCTCAATGGCCATGGAAGCTTTTGGCGATGAGTGTGTACATATATGATTGAGAATGTGCTAGCATGCTTTTCCAGTGACGGTTACATAACAACAATAGATGATAGTTATTGTTTTGAAAATATGTGAATGTGAGGATGTAAGGCTGGCATGGAGGGAGTCGTAGTTAAATTCGAGGAAGAGATAAATTTAGGAGGAAGTTTTTTAATTGTTTGATGGGGTAACCTCGTATGTATGTACACGGCTGCGTTTTTCCTCGAGGTTTCGAATTTAACGCGCAAAAGCCAAATGGGGAGGTAATTGAGGGATTTTTTAAGAAATTTAGATTTTGGATAGGTGAGATGGGAATTTGCAAGTCTAATGATGAGATGAAGCTTGGGAATTGTATGGGATTTTCGAAGATGGGTTTATTATGGATGGGAGAGGGATTTTGAATGAGGATTTAGAATGTTCCGGTATGTGGTTGGTGTTTTCTGAAAGGATGAACTTGCGAGTTTGAAGCAGTTGGAAGGGTGATATCGCAGATACTGATGTAGGATGTTTACTTTTACTTTTGGATGAATTCGCGATGCGATGGTAGAATGGAGATAGATATATGATGGAACTAATGAATTGAGAAGGATTCTACTACGTTGAAAATTGTTGAAGTTAGTTTTGGTTGAGGAAGAGACGGTTTATTTTTTTGTTTGGGACAATTAAGGGATATGAAACAATTTTTCTATCTAAAATTTCAGATCATAATGAACTTCAAAGGGCACAGGCGTTCCTCGAGCAGGCCGCTCAGACAAACTTTGTGAGTTTACGGATATTTGTTGATTTTGTGTTACGTTTGATGATTAAATGGATATTTGAATGTGTTTCTTCTTCTTTTGTGTAGCCTGAGTACATTAGAAGTTTGTCTGAAATCTTGGCCAATGCCAATTTCAGTCCGGTGGCTCGTATGGCCTCCGGTCTGCAGCTGAAGAATTTGCTGACATCGAAGGATCCGAATATTAAAGCACAATATCAGAACCGATGGGTGACAGCTCTCACGGATGAAATAAAAACAGTTGTTAAGAAAAATGTATGTGTTACGTTTTGTCAGATTTTTAGTTCGAATTAATTTTCGAGAACTGAATATTTGATATTGGAAAACATGATAACGTGTTTTAATAATTTGTCGCAGGTCTTAGGGGCCCTAGGCACTGAGACAACTCGTCCCAGTTCAGCTGCACAATGTGTGGCGTACATCGCCGTAATTGAATTAGGCCTAAATCAGTGGCATGATCTCATTCCTACTTTAGTTAATAATGTAGCTTCGAACGGGCTGCAGTCATCGGAGCTCCTTAAGGAAGCTTCTTTAGAAGCTATTGGTTATATTTGCGCTGATATTGTAAGTTGCAATTTTTGTATAGTTCAGTATATTAATTTTTGGGATGGCAGTGTTCATGGAGGACGCATTTTTGTGTCTACTATAATGGAAACAATGGTATTTATGCTTTAGGATCCCCAGATTTTGGCCTCTCAGAGTAACAATATTTTAACTGCAATCGTCCATGGAATGAAAAGAGAGGAGCCTTCAAATCGAGTTAGATTGGCGGCCACTAACGCTCTATTGAATTCCCTTGAGTTTACTAAATCTAATTTTGAAACGGAGGTATGTGACGTCGTATGTTACACTTTGGACATTTTACGTTTCCTCCGTTTTAACGACTTTCATTGCATTTTTATTTCAGTCCGAAAGACACTACATCATGCAAGTAGTTTGTGAAGCCACTCAAGTTAATGATACGCAAGTCAAAGTAGCTGCATTGCAATGTCTGGTGAAAATAATGTCATTGTACTACCAATATATGGAATTTTACATGAATCTGGCCTTATTTGCTATAACAATGGAGGCCATGAAATCAGATGTGGATGATGTAGCTCTTCAAGGAATAGAATTTTGGTCTAATGTTTGTGACGAAGAAGTAGATCTTGCCATTGAAGCAAGTGAAGCCACTGAGTTCGGACGTCCACCCCAGCGAACTTCCAGATTTTACGCTAAGGGAGCACTTCAGTACTTAGTTCCTGTTTTAATTCAAACCCTAACTAAACAAGTATGCCATAAACATCTGTTTCAGTCAGCTAATTAATTTAATTATTTAAAAGCATTAAAACTATCCTTATTGAAACGTGTATCTGTGGAAAGTCAGGTGCCATTGTAAATACGTGTATTAAACTATTTGATTTTACAAACAGCAGGAAACAAACGACGACGATGATGATTGGAATCCTTGCAAAGCAGCCGGTGTATGCCTTATGCTGCTCGCAAATTGTTGTGAAGATGATATCATTCCTCATGTTGTACCTTTTGTTCAGTCGAATATCACACATGAAGTGTGGAACTTCCGCGATGCAGCTGTAATGGCCTTTGGATGCATTATGGAAGGTATTGTACAGATTTTTGGATCGTTCGCTGCAATTATCTACAATATTCTTGGCTTTACAAATTTTTATGTCTCATTTAGGTCCGGATCCATCAGCAGTGAAGCCATTAGCAGAAGAAGCTCTTCCAACTTTAATAAGTTTAATGAATGATACTAACGTAGTTGTGAGGGATACCACAGCGTGGACTCTTGGAAGAATTTGTGAAGTTGTTTCAGATGCTGCCCTCAATCGTAATCATTTAGAGCCATTGCTGGACGCTTTAGTGAACGCCTTACAGTCGGACCCAAGAGTAGCGTCTAATGCTTGCTGGGCAATTAGCAGCTTAGCCGAAGCTGCATACGAAAAAGCTTCTGAAGGACGTGTGGATGAATCAAATGAGCCAGAAACTTACGAGTTGTCAAGATACTTTACACCCATTATTGAAAAATTACTTGCCACAACTGATCGACCGGATGGTAATCAGGTATGTTTACGGGGTCAATTTGCTGATATCGATTACTGATGTTGAATTGCACATGTGTTTATCGTCCGTTCCAACCGATTTTAATATGATAAGAAAGGAATAATTTTAGCTGCGTTGTTAAATTGGAGAGGGTAACGTGTAGCTTATTGCAACCTGTCAATTATGTCCATTTCCGTTATTAGGCCACAGTCATATAATTGAAGATCAAAATTAGTTCTAGAATGAATCCTAGTTTTTGCAGCCATTCGATAGTTTTGTACATGAACGGATTCATTTATTAACTTACTTGTAAATTGATTATTATCTGGATATTTACATATATTCCTAAGTCGGATAGTTAAGAATGTGCATAAAATATCACTATGGCAAATTTACAAAGTTGCGAAGTTTCGTTGACCCCCTTCGGTCCTATCTAGTTTGCAATTGAATGGCTACATTAGACACGGGGCACAAAGTGTTGAGTGGAGTTGATAATATGAGCTTCAGCATTAAAATACTGTCCAAGCGCATAGCGTAGTTATGTTGTGAGTTGATGGTAATGTTTTATCTAACAGGCTAATCTTCGTCCGGCTGCTTATGAAGCCCTAATGGAAATGATCAAAAACTCCCCACGGGATTGTTACGATACAGTTAAAGCAACCACCCTAATAATTCTGGAGCGCCTAAGAGCAGTTTTACAAATGGATTCCGTCGCTAGTGGAGGAGACCGTACTCAATATAATGAATTACAGAGCTCACTCTGTGCAACGCTGCAGAGTGTACTGCGAAAAGGTATCTCATTATTGCTGAAGATTTCGTTGAAAAGAAAATGTAATACTTTCCTTAAGTTTGAAATAATTACATAACTTCGTTTATACGTTGTAGTTACACCTCATGATGCACCCAGTATCTCGGATGCAGTTATGGATGCTCTGCTTCAAATGCTCAATGGTCCAGGAGGACGGTCTGGTGGGGTGCAAGAAGATGCTTTAATGGCTATCTCTACATTAACGGAAGTCATGGGTGAAGGATTCTTGAAGTACATGGATCCATTTAGACCCTTCCTCCTAATGGGTCTTCAAAATACAACTGAACAAACGGTATGATCATGACATCATGAGCTCGTGAAATTAATAGCGGTATTAAAACATGTAACTGTGGATGATTGAAGTTTTTGTCCCTACGTTCAAATGGTTTATATTTGTCTTGCAGGTTTGCTCAGCTGCTGTTGGTGTCAGTGGAGATATTTGTCGTGCACTCGGCAATAAAGCTGCGCCTTATTGTGACGAAATCATGGAAAGATTACTTGAGAATTTAAGAGTAAGGAAAAAGTAAAAATATCAATCATACCTTTGGCTGCTTGAATCTGTGAATTTATTTTGGACTTTTATTTTTTGCAGAATGGTAATGTTCATCGGTCTGTGAAACCTCAGATATTATCCGTTTTAGGTGACGTCGCTTTGGCCATTGGTCCAGAATTCAAAAAATATTTACAAATTGTCCTTCAGACATTGGTTCAAGCTTCGGAAGCTCAAGTTGATAGAGTAAGAATCTTAACTGTCCTTTAACTCAGAAACAAAAAAAATGTGTTTTTACAACTGCATGATTTGCTTTTGCAGAACGATTATGAAATGGTAGACTACCTTTGCGAATTAAGAGAAGGTGTATTGGAAGCCTACACAGGCATTATACAAGGTTTACGAGGAGATGCAACCAGTTCTGGAGTTCCTGGTGGAGCTGTAACTCCTGATTTAGCTATGATGGAACCTCATTTACCGCACATTGTTCGGTTCATATGTCAAGTTGCAGGAGATCAAGAGAAGACTGATGGAAATATTGCAGCATGTGCTGGACTTGTTGGGTTAGTTAAGTTTTTGTTCATGACAGTAAATTATTAACTTAATGGTAGTTGTTATAAGTGCATACGAGCTTTTTGTCGAACTTAAAATACAAAATTTGTGTGGCCCTTCTGCAGTGATCTCCTTGTCGGTTATGGTGCAAGTATTCTCCAGTTGGTAGACAATGACTTTGTAACTGAGCTTCTTACTCAAGGAAGAAGGTCAAAGACCAGCAAAACTAAAATGTTATCAAGTTGGGCTTCCAAAGAACTTCGAAAACTCAAGAATCAAACATCTGCTGCAGCAAGTTGGTAAGTAAAGATAATTTAAAGCATTTAGAATAACATTTTTAAATAATTGGTACACATCATTCCTTGCAAACGTTGCTGCGTCGTTTACATACGTTTTCCTTCATAAGATGCAGGATTCATAGCGCTCATCAACAAGAGTGCCAAATTTATTAAAAATACATGCTATTAGGACATTTCATAAAGCTGTTACTTACGTTATTGTTCTATGCTTCTTAATTCTTCATACAAATTACAGCGAAATTATATGCACACGCTAATTAGGATGCTGAGGTTTCTTACTCTGTCAATTTTTGTTGCTGTTATCTTTTTGCCCACTTACTTCACTTTAAACCTGAATCATAAACTTTTTTCATGGAACTTCTCATCAAGATGCTTTCATAGAAAATCATACTAAAAATGGTCGCTTTTTGTAAATGAGTTACTTAATAGTAAGTAGCTCTAGTCTTTGCTATCGTGTACTTTTTATTTCTGTTTATCCTTATTATTAATAGGTTACTTTGTATATTTTTATTACTTTTACTTTCTGAGCGTGATTGTTACCTGTGAAATGCTCCGCAGGACTTGATTGAAGTGATCTATTATTTTGTATTTTATTATATTCTCTCTTTCGTGAATTCATGTGAATGCAGTCGTTGTTGTTGTTGTTGTTGTTGCGAGAAGTGTGAAAGGCATTGATTGACTGATGGGTATGGTAACTTGCAGATGAGATTTGTTGTGGAATGAACTGGAATGAAGGAAGGAGCAAAGAGTTTGGACGGTTGGAGCGCTGAATGGAAGGACGGAATGAGTGATAAAAAATATTCGCGTGCAAGAGTCGTCGATCAAACACACCCAATTGGTTATTTTCTTCTTCCTTCATATTCACGAATTACTAGATACGTACTACTATAATTACTACAATTAATTTATTAAAAAGTAGAGCCGAAATCTTTTTTCTTTCCTTTTTGGTCCGAGTTTTGAGCATGATTTCGAGGGTTTTTCATTTCGTATATAATATAATTACTTGATAATTCAATCTACTGGACTTACAACAGCCATCCTCTCAAGCAATTTTTTGTTTCATATTTCTATAAACATACATAATATACATTAAAAATATACCTGTGTGAGTGTTTACTTGGTGTCTTTACAATTTTTAGTGTCGATCACGTAAACACACTATATATATTTGTCGCGCTCCGACCATAAAAACTATATCCAATAATAAAATGTACCAAAAAATTATTTGCTCTCGCTATTCGAGTAATTCTTCTTGTTTTTTATTTTATTTTTTCCTCTTTCTCTGCCCTTTCTTCACATGTTGTATAGCTTATAATATTGGCTCTTCTGAGACAGTCTGTTCTGTCTCCGCTGTCATTTAATTTGACCAAAAATTCTAAACCACTCTTTCCCATACCTTTATACCTGCATTCGATTAAGTCTAGCATTTAACAATAATTATTTTGAATGATCATTAATTATATGAAGCAGGCATATAATCACCTTGCGCATACTTTTATGTTTTATCACGTTTATTGTGATAGCATTTTTCAAGTAACTCCTTTGACTTCCACGAGCTCTTCACAAATTAGTTTCATTTTTTGCCTATTGTTTTTACATGGAATGTCTATCCTGTCGAGCTTTATAACAAGACCACTGCTGCAGCAGCAATTTATTATCGTCTGATACAATTAGCTTGATCATCCTATGGTCATTTAGCAGTAGGAAATTACCACGTGAATTACTTACTACGGCTAGTGTGTTACTCCTAAAACATGTATACTACTGTTGCTACAAACATATCTATATACTTACGTATAAATTTATAAGAATGGAATGAACGAGATCCGGATAAAAGATTTAATGATAATTTACTTGACTATGCGATCAAGGGAAAAAATTGATTTGAAGGTTCCTTTTGTAACATTTGTTGAATGTATAAGTACCTGGGCCAATACAAGAACAGGCGACGACTCCACCCTTTTGCATGTATTAAGTCATAGGAAAACGTTATTTAGAGCAACGATTGTTGTTCATATTTCCCTTTTACTTTCATTCTTCAAGTCATTTACAACGACGATACAGGTAGAAGCGTCTACCGTTTACTCACCTAGTCGTGCTATTATTACTACCATTCCCTCTGGTTGTCCACAGTGAATCACGGGTGTGTAACACTTTCTTTTAGGGGATTTTGGGCCGTGGGCACCTCTATATTATACTCGTTAAATACATGTGCTTGTTATTACACAAAAGAGATTATTTTAAAATAAACTGAAGGTTACTGGGCTGGCACAATAAAATGGTAATATAATGTCCCATGCCATAAGTTCATGATATCACCCGCGTAGTAGTCATTCTCTTGTAAATCCTTAGAACCCTCAAGAGTACTTAACCAAATCGAAAGAAAGATTCAAGTCCATTTGCGGAACTTCAACTATCCACCACAAAAACCCCTTGAATCTACATACAATATAAATCCTGAATAAGAAACAATGTTCAGGAGCGGAAGGCTCTCACTGACTTACTAAATTCTACTCTCACGAAAAGCAAGTTTATTTTGTCGTTGTTTAAAGAAAAATAAAAGTTAAGACTTTAGCTCCTATTGCATGCACAGCTATCTGCTTATATAGGCTAAACAGGTGTGTATAACGGAATCCCGATTCAACTCTCACGCGAATGAGAGAGAGAGAGATATGGACGAGTCAAATAACTTTCGCTTCCTCCTCCCTCATTCTCATCAACATCAGAATTAAAATGTATTTGCAAAAAAAATCTATTGATTATGACACGACCACCGGCAGAAGAGTCTCAACTTTATGCATAGTAGAAGATTGACGTTTATGATTTGACATTGAGCAACCATTGGGTTGATTTCTATTGGCCCTTAAGTACATTTGACATGGTGATAAAATGTATACGAGACTCTGTCTTTAAGTTGTTTTCTTGTTTTTGAGAAGAATATATGTATTAAGACGTTAAAGTGCTTTTACACAAGTTATAGTGAGTAAGTCCACGGGGAATATGTAAGCCCAAAACATATTTTTTTTAAATTTCATTTTCGGCAAGTGTAACGTGTGCTGGGGCTGGGGGTCATAAGCAACGGCGTTGGAATTTTTCTAATAGTTTTAGCTGTTACGGAATTATGGCCAAAAAAGTCATTTTTTGTATTTAAGTCTGTATCTCCGGAACTAATGGGGCGATTTGACTCATTTTTGATCTAATGTGTTCCGAAATAAGTTTTTCAGTGCAGGTTTTCACCGTTTTTGGAAATTTTGAAAATTTGTTGAAATATAGGGGACAGAGTAGAAGTAAGTTGCAAATTCAGGCTCTACCGCATTTTAATAAGCAGCATTTTTCTTTTTCTACTTATTCCTACTCTGCCCCCTATATTTAGCCAATTTTCAAAATTTCCAAAAACGGTGAAAACCTGCACTGGAAAACTTATTTCTGAACACATTAGATCAAAAATGAGTCATACGCCCTATTAGTTCCGGAGATACAGACTTAAATACAGAAAATGACGTTTTTGGCCATAATTCCGTAACAGCTGAACCAATTACAAAAATTCCAACGCCGTTGCTTATGATACCAAGCACACGTTACTTTTGCTTAAAATGACTAATTTTAAAAAATATGATGTTTTGGGCTTACATATTCCACGTGGACTTACTCAGTATAAGACTTCCCGTAGTTCCCGTTATAATTGAACTCATGTGTAAAACTATCCTTCCCTTCGAATACTTTCGAGGCTATGCTCTACTTTCTTGTTTTGGCACTTTAACCATTACTATAATATAGTTAATCTTGGGGAGGATTACTATTCAAGGGACTTGAAATTTTTCTATGTACACAAAATTTTTGTATGTTTGTATGTATGTAAAGGAAATAATGGTATGAATTTTTCTATACTTACCTGTAGTTACTATATATGCAGACGCATATAAATATTTATGTATATATTATTATATTCCGTTAAAAGAAATGTAAGTAAAGTTCTACATAAAGTAAGTAAGTATACATGTAGTATAGTGGATTGCACTTCTCGCACCACCCCAAATGAAACGAAAGGTGAATGTGTAAGAAGTCTATCCTTTGAGACGTTATAGACGTGTACCTTTCGTCCATGCATTTCCCTTCTTCCATTGTTGAGACTGACTGACTGTGGTTGCGTATCGTTTCTTATTCTCTCTCTATAGAGAACTGTTGTTGAGAGTGTAGTTTTTCTTTTCATGGGGTATGATAATATATGAATGGATATATATATGAAGAAGTGAGTCTTCTCAAAGAAGGGAGGCTGACTATGTGAGAGAGGTAGAAGTGAGTGTAGTTTAAAGGAATGATATAGGGATTTTTCTTTTTGCTTTAGTAAGTTGGAAACATTTCAAGGCTGCAGTCGATCATTTCTTACCTGTAAGTGTTGTGGATATGTGTGTGTGTTGTTGATACCTGGTGTGTGATGAGTATAGTGTGCGAACGGTTTCCCTAATGTGTAGAACTTTCTTTGTTTGAAATAATTTTTAGTGTGTGCGTATGTGTGCTCTGTATTTGCAAAAGTATTAGAGAGCACATTATCGAGGCTCTTTTAGACATCAAAGTATTACGGAGTCTTGTTGCCCCAATTTCCTGAAATAAAATTCCGGATATTTGTGTTGCACTTCCTCATAAACAAATTATTGTAAATTCTCTCATCATGGGATGGGAAAGTTGTGAAGGAATTTAAAAAAAAATTATTAATTCTTGTGTGATCTGAGTGAGGGAGACAAAAAGGTGTTTTTCATTTCAGGAGGAGAAATCAATGTACACATTATTATTTGTGGTTCAAAATGTTTGCAGATTAAAAGTTAAATAAAGAAACAAAACGACGGTCAATGTAGTATTGAGCGGTGTGGCTAGTTTCTAAAAAAAATTAGTTCCACAACATTTTACCAAAATGCCTTCCATGAGGCTTGAGGCTTCAGAATCTGAATATACGGATGATGAAGCAACACCTTTGACTCACCAAGATATCTACGGAGGAAGGTAAATCTTTTGAATCAGTTATTTCTCTTTTGAATTATCCATGGAATTTAGGTTAAATATATATTGGATTTGAAAGGAAGTTAAATTTAAAGTCAATGAAAAAACATCTTGCTCATTATTTTATGGAATTCAATTGGAGCTCAGTGGAGCATGAAGAGATGTGGACATGAATAATTATTATTGTGACTTGTGTGGTGAAAAGAGATTTTCAAGAAATTTCTCAATCATTTTCTTTTAGCACAAAAGGGAGTGACACTAAGAATTGGGATGTCTTCCGAAATCTTCCACCGGAGGCAGAAAATGAATCGGCTGTGGACCAAGCTTGTTACCTGTTTATAATCAAAAGCCTGAAAGTAAGTTGGTGCGGTTTTATTTTTAGAAATAATATTAGTTTATCTACAGACACATATACGAGAAGAAAAAAACCACGGTGATAGCCATCAAAGTGTGATAAGTAAAGCAAAAGAGAGGCAATCATTTTCATTTGTGAGCTAAAGTCAAAAGTATGTCAGTATGAGCCAGTGGGCAAAGGGAAAGGTAACAAAACTGTTACTCCTTCAGCCAGCCTTCTCCTCTTCACCTGCTTGTAAGCTCCTGACAAACGTGGATGTACATAGTGGGAAATTTTGTACATACCTTTGTATATGGCAAGAAACATAAGAAAAATCTTATGACTCTCCTCTCAACCAAGAAAAATTCAATTTAAAAAAAATTTACAATATATATTCCTTTAAAAACGGTGCATATGCAGAATAATTGGTATTTAGAATTTAGAATGCAATATTGGAATTGTCCAGTGTTTTTCCAAATTATTCAAGGAGGACCGGACGATTAAAGGATGTGAACAGGATTATTTTGCATATCTAATGTCCCATTGGTCCCCTTCTCTCTATCATTCAACTTATGTATGCTTCTGCAATGACTCAATGGCATTGTAATATTTAAAATTCAAGTTGTGTTTCCCATTACTTACTTATTTACTTCAACTTAACAAGAATTCCTTCTGTTCATCATCATCGTCTCCTCGGGTCCAATTTTGCTTTATCTTCTATATTTGTCCATAGAAATTGTGATGATTTGAAAATTGGCCAGTGGTACCTAAAACCTGAATGTTATGTAAAATTATCATCAAGATATTTTTCCATTGCAAAGTATATCACTCTCATTGGATTACACAGTATGTTGTATACAGTCTTGAACTTGGAAATTTATTACAGTGCATAAGTAGAGCTGGAAAGTTAATTTGCATTTTGCCTATTTTTTCTGGACTAGCAGTCAAGACTTTTTTTCTGGACTTAAATTGCGGACACAGCGTGTTATATTATAGACCTGTTCCTTTTTTTGGCCTCGACTCGTTGAATTTCGTATGCCGGTGTTATTTTACATACCTGAATTTTTGTTTCCTCTAAACATGTTAAATATGTACATGATTGCTCCAAGCAAATTGAAGTAGAGCAGAATGGAAATGTGCTGTGGTCATCCAATCTGTTCTTAATGTAAAATCGTATCTCCATTTTTCCTCCATAATAAGCTCTATAACAAACAGCAGTGGATTTTTAAAGCTGGAAATAAAAATCTTGATTTTTAATGTACTAAATTTTTAATAATTTTGTTTTCCACGTGTGAGAGAGAAAGAGAGAAAATTTTGATTAAAATTCTATACATCACTAATTTCTGCGATAAAATTTTCATTTCCCCTATTGAAATATATTTTTACAAGCGTTGTTATTATTGATACCTCTACTGCATATTAAATTCCGGAGGATTTTAAAATTAATTACAAAACATCACTTTATGTACTTTTGCTTCTTCTTGCTTGAATTGTACGGAAACATTTGAAACTGGGGATAGTTTTGAATGAAAGTGAATAGAAATGCTTTTGTGTACATTACAATGTAATTTTATGACTTTTGCGCCAAATTTGGAGTGGGAATAATTTGTGAATACAGTGCACGTTTTTTAGTGTATTTTAATTTGCATTCACTTATTATCGTTATTATTTGTATGTTTTTTGTAAATATTTGAATCAAGGAAGGAATGTGCAGTCATGCTGAATAAAGACATGTCTTGGTATAGATGAGAGTTAGTTAAAACTGGCAGAGTTTCTAAAAAAAAGCTTGTAAGTGAGGTGAGAATGGATGAGAAAAAAAGGATGCAGTTATGATTTCTCTATAATAATAAATGGAAAAAGAAACTGCTTCCGACTCAAAATATAACGTGATCGTTTGTAAACATTCATGGTAAAGTTGGTGTGTGTGTGAAAATTTATGTACATTTGTGAGTCAAGGAGCATAGACTTTACAATGAGTACAGTTTGACTTTGCAAGTTGAACGAGGTGTGTGTGCGTTTTATTCGCACATTGCCAAGGCTAAACTTTAAGTCTCATTCATGTATGTAGTTTTGAGTGGAATTGCTCGTAAGTATTAAGCGTTCCACTCCAAAAATCCTAGGATTTAAAGGCCGTGTAGAGAAGAACCAGATAATTTTTTTCCTAAGGATGAGATCTCTATGCAGTCAGCGTTTGTTTATATCTTGCATGATGAATTCATGCTTTACCGTACTGTTTATGTCTGAGTTTTCCTCCTTGGTGGTTTTTACCTTACCATAATTATACGACTATGTATTTCAGTGTGGATAAATGGGAAATGAGCTTTTAAAACTGGTTTATATTTAATACGTGGGGGATGTTTTTATTTTGATTTTTTTCAGATCATTGCATATATTGTAACGTTTATAGCGGTATTAGCTGGAGCTGTAGTTGCCAAAGGGAGTTTGTTATTAATGACATCGCAATTAGAACCGGATAGAACCGTTCCAATTTGTAACCGAAGATTTGGTGAGTTATCTATTACATAAAACGTTGCTGGCAATTTCCAAAGGATATTTGTAGTGAGCTGATTTTTCATGTGATTGTAATTAATTTTTTAGTGAGAGACAAACAATACGAAGCTAAAATTCCGGAAATAGAAAGAATATCATGGACATGGGCGCTATTATTTGCGTTCCTTGCACCCGAAATCGGGTCTTTTATTCGATCCCTTCGGATCTGTGTCTTCAAGTCATGGAGACAGCCATCAAAGATGGAATTTATTGTTCCATTTTTCTTTGAGGTAATAATAGTAATAGGATTTTACTCTTGTTAATCCATGATATTTTATGTGAAAGTTTGTTGTCAAATTTTGGTTGTTCTTTGTTACTTAATTTTTGGTGTGATTTTTTTTTATTTGTAGTCTTGTAACGCTGCGGGTTTAGCATTGTTCGTTTTTTATGTCCTGCCAGGTGTCAATGTTGTTAAAGCAGCTATGCTCACAAATTGTGTTTCTCTTATCCCTGCTATATTAGGTATTTTACACATTGAATGCTCTAAGTTTTTTTGTTTGTTTGTTGCTGCTGATGGTTTGGTTGGTTGTTTGTGGATCTTGGTAATTATCTTTTGGGATGAACCGTAGGAATGTTATCGCGAAACCCACAAAATGACGGACGACCCAAATGGTTGTTAAAATGCTCAGTGGATATCTGCGCGATTGTTTTCCAACTGTCTGGACTGCTGCTTTGGCCATTGTTCTCATCGGAGTCGTCGTCAGGACGGCATTGGATGTTGCCTTTGTCCGGTATCTTAATTTCGTGCGGCTGGTGGGAAAATTATGTTGACAGCTCATCACCGTTCGGTAATTACTGGTTGTTTACTTTGTTAGTAGGCTTTTGTACCAGTGGGGTATAATGTGGTCTAAAAAGTGTATTTTATTCGACTCTTTACAGCTCCAATCAGAGCCTTGGGGAAGATGCGAAAAAATCTTGTCCACACGCGTTACTTTACCTATGTCTTCATTTCTCTATGGAAAATGCTCATATTTTTTGCTGCCATGATCCTCTCCGTTTGGATTGCGGGTGGAAATGTCGCTAATCTTTTCTCACAGTTCTCAAATTCTTTCGCTACGCATGCAATTAACGTTACTGAGGTGAGGACATCGTAGATTAATGTAGACATTGACATGCATAATTTAATGGTTAGCGACCATGAAATGAAGGCAACTAAACGTAAAAACAATGTTCGCTATTCAAATTAGGTGAGATACAACACTTATTCGGAAATATCACCGGATTCTCCAGACTCCTTGCCCTTGCAAGAAATCATCAAAGAAAGTTCTGCCTCCAACGCCGTCACGCATACCCTCGTTGTGCAAATGCTAGCGGCTTACATTTGTTATATTTTCGGTAGGATTTAATGCTTTTTAATTCATTTTATGGTGGACTGGACTTATCATTAGCATGGATCTATGTGGGATTCGTTTGGAATGTTAATTACGTTTTTGAATATCAGGTAAATTTGCTTGCAAGATTTGCATCCAAGGATTCAGTTTTGCATTCCCTGTGAGTTTGGCTGTGCCTGTGACAATATCAATACTCATCTCGCTCTGTGGACTCCGTTCTGAGAACCCATGTTTTTGGGATAGCTTTTTACCACAGTATTTGTACTGGAGTTGTCCCAAAGGCGATAATTTCATCTCGGACTTCATCTTCAAAGAAGTATGTCTACATAAATTTGCACTTCTTTTCGTAGGATAAGATTTGACTGATTATAGTAATGTATTATTTTGTCATGTAGCTGGCAAGCGTCCTATTTGGATGCATACTGGCATTTTTGCCTACGGAAGGAATGTCCCTAGGGGCAATGGAGAGACGTGATGTTAATTTACTGTTTTTATGTATTACAGAATGCATGGGTCTGGTTACTGTGGCTGTTATCTCAGACC
The DNA here is from genome assembly GCA_034693705.1 of Spatulosminthurus flaviceps. Classification (NCBI taxonomy): domain Eukaryota; kingdom Metazoa; phylum Arthropoda; class Collembola; order Symphypleona; family Sminthuridae; genus Spatulosminthurus; species Spatulosminthurus flaviceps. The sequence continues at coordinate 8,903 of JAQFXU010001560.1, read as the reverse complement.
TGGGTGGCGTTGCATATATGGACGCCGAAGTGTGAGCGTTTAGCAAGTACCGAACGTCTCTTCGTCACTCCAATGTACAGCTCTTTGTTGATTGATCAGTCATTGGCCCTTAATCGAAAGAGAGATGATGACAATGACATTAGAACTGACGAGGTAGAGCAGGATCCTTCCGAGACAGATTATGAAGAAATACGTTCCATTGACTCTTCTCATAAGGAAAAGGATAGTAAATTCAAGGCAGACACCATACCTCGAATCTATGCCTGTGCAACTATGTGGCACGAAACGAAAGTGAGTTAACGTGTGTACACTTTTGTATGAATTCCTGTGTGATGCATTTGTACCATTTTTTGTTCCTGCTGTTAATTTTGCTCGGGCATTTAGTCGCCCCCGGCGATTTAGGGATGCATGTCCTTAGGTGGACATACTCCTGCTGATAACTATTCAGGTTGCACATAAGTGTAAGTAATTACTTTAGTATATCTATTTTTTGTCCCGCAGGACGAGATGATGGAAATGTTAAAAAGTATCTTCCGCATGGATGAGGATCAATGTGCTCGCCGTGTAGCCCTTAAATATTTCGAAGTAGTTGACCCTGGTTACTATGAGTTTGAAAGTGAGTATATCAGACTTTTAATTAACCCTTCCAAGTAATTCAGCCGATATTTTAAATCGGGCGTTGAAAATAAAATACCTGATGGAACAAATGTATAATTTTTTGTGTAACGATTACAGCTCACATCTTCTTTGATGACGCATTCGAATTAAGAGATGAAGGAAGTATTAACTCACCCGTGATAGTGAATCCTTTCGTTAAATTGATGTGTTCGACAATCGAGGAGGCAGCTTGTCATGTCCATGAGACACAAGTCCGTATTCGTCCTCCAAAGAAAATTCCAACTCCTTATGGTGGTAGACTGGAATGGGTGTTACCTGGTAAAACCAAGATGATTGCGCACTTGAAAGATAAAGGAAAGATTCGACATAGGAAACGTTGGAGTCAAGTCATGTACATGTACTATCTTCTTGGACATAAGCTAATGGAACTCAACATTCCAGTTGCTCGGAAAGAAGTCATTGCAGAAAATACCTACTTGTTAACGCTGGACGGTGACATTGATTTTCATCCAAACGCTGTAGAATTACTCGTAGATTTAATGAAAAAGAACAAGAATCTTGGTGCTGCTTGTGGTCGTATTCATCCAATTGGTTCTGGTCCTATGGTGTGGTATCAGATGTTCGAGTACGCTATTGGGCATTGGCTCCAAAAGGCTACGGAACATATGATCGGATGTGTACTTTGTTCCCCTGGATGTTTCTCCTTGTTCCGTGGAAAGGCTTTGATGGATGATAATGTCATGGCTAAGTATACAACCAAATCGGATGAGCCTCGTCATTACGTACAGTACGATCAGGGAGAGGATCGTTGGCTATGTACACTGTTATTGCAAAGAGGATACCGGGTAGAATATTCTGCTGCTAGTGACGCCAAAACTCACTGCCCAGAAGGATTCAGCGAATTCTACAATCAACGTCGTAGATGGGTTCCCTCTACAATGGCAAACATCATGGACTTGTTGGGCGATTACAAAAGGACGATTAAAGTCAACCCGGATATTTCTATGCCTTACGTTATTTATCAAGTAAGCGCCGCAAATAGCTACATGCATTTCTACAGTGGAAACTGATTTTGTGAATTTTTTAGTTATTGATGCGAACGAAATAATATTGTAACTTAATTTTGCAGTTCATGTTGATGGGCGGTACTATTCTCGGACCTGGAACAATTTTCCTTATGTTGGTGGGAGCTTTTGTCGCTGCATTTAGGATTGACAACTGGACAAGTTTTTATTGGAACATCTACCCTATCATTATTTTTATGTTTGTATGCTTCACGTTGAAAGCAAATGTGCAGGTACTAATCATACAGCCTAGCCTATTGGGATTTTTCATTTTGGATGGAAGAAAAAATCGAGAAAAAATATAACTTTTCTGTCATTATTTTAGCTTATAGTGGCGCAGATCCTATCAACGTTGTATGCGTTGGTCATGATGGCTGTGATAGTGGGTACAGCTCTCCAGTTAGGCGAGGACGGAATAGGTTCACCATCAGCTATTTTCTTGATATCACTTTCGGGCTCGTTTTTCATAGCAGCGTTACTACATCCGCAAGAGTTTTGGTGTATTGTTCCTGGATTATTGTATCTTCTTTCCATTCCATCTATGTACCTTCTGCTTATCATTTACTCCCTCATCAACTTGAACGTCGTCTCTTGGGGTACTCGAGAAGTGGCTACAAAGAAATCCAAGCAGGTAATATTTTATTCCATTTGCCTATTTGTTTCTTACAAACCACATGTCCTATTTATGTATTTTATTGTAATTTAAAATTCTGATAAAATGTGTAGGAACTGGAACAAGAAAAGAAAGATGCCGAGGAAGCGAAAAAGCGCGCAAGGAAAAATGGGTTTCTTGGTTTTCTTCCTGGAAATGGAAGCGATGACACTGCCGGATCTATTGAATTTTCATTTGCTGGATTGTTTAAAATTCTTTGCTGCACTCATCAGAAACCAGTTGACGAAGGGCAACAACTTCTACGGATTGCTGACTCCTTGGAGAAAGTCAATAAGCGATTGGATACCATTGAAAAGTAAATTGCATTATATTATTATTGTGATTTACTAGGTAGTGAAGCTTATAGATGAGGCTAATGCTGAATATTTATTACAGAACTGTGGAAGTACCTGTAGCTAGTAGACGAAGATCAGGCGTTGCCAATAGTACTTCTAGTCCTCGCACTGAAGATAAAGAAAATGAATCAGCCAATACCAGGGAAAATGATGAAACTAAGGATGACGACGACGATGAAACATCTTCATCTGGTAAGTTTGCGCTGATATTCTGACTGAGGTGTCTCTTCGCGTAATAGTTTCGACTATTTTGCCTTACAATACAATGTTTACGTATATTTTAAGATACGCGGGAACGACGTGATGACTTGATGAATCCATACTGGATTGAAGACCGGGAATTAAAGCGTGGAGAAGTAGATTTCTTACCAGGTCATGAGATTCAGTTCTGGAAGGACTTGATTGAAAAGTATTTGAAACCTATTGACGCGGATAAGAAGAAGGAAGCCCAAATTGCCCAACAATTGTCAGAACTTCGTGACCGTTCTGTATTCTTCTTTTTCATGATCAACGCTATTTTCGTGCTGATTGTGTTCCTTATGCAGTTGAACAAAGATCAACTCCACTTCCGTTGGCCTTTGGGAATCAAAACGAACATCACATATGTTGAAGAGACCGGACAGGTATTTGAATTCGTTTTGTACATTGTAGGCAATCAGCATTGGATTTCATAGCCGAAGTGCAGTAACATTCCAATGCTTTTATTTTAGTATCAAGTATCAAAAGAGTACCTCCAGCTGGAACCTATTGGATTGGTATTCGTAGGCTTCTTTGCTCTTATCCTGATCATTCAGTTCATGGCTATGTTATTCCATCGTTTCGGTACTTTGTCTCACATTTTGGCCGCAACGGAAATTATGAGTTGTTCCAAGGAGGTTGATGGCTTCAATAAGGATTCGGCTGTTCAAAAAGAGGGTGTCCGACTTATAAGGCAATTCCAAAGACTGAGAAATTTTGATGGTAAGAACTTCTTAATCACAGCTATCTTATAAGCTATTGACAAAAGTTGCAACGAAATGTTAATACCCTTCTTTGTTTTAATTAGGTGACAGTGATAACGGTCATCTTGGAGGTCTTGGGGACGTCGCCAAAAGGAAAACTATACACAATCTTGAAAAGCAAAAGCAATCTCGCAAACAAGTTGGCACACTGGATGTCGCCTTTGAAAAGACTTTCAAAGAAATACTCAGTTGTAAGTTCCATTGGTAGTTCTAATTGCAGTAAATAGTGCGAATTCGTATCAAGTAACATAATTTTCCTACACACGGTTATGCTCTGATGTTGAGCTAATTATAAACCTTTTACATGTTAATTTTTAGCCCCGGATAAGCAAGCTAAGCTTCTTCGTGGTGATAACTTTGAAGTTACCCTTCAAGCTTTGAAAGAACGCCGAAGCACCGTTTTGGAAAGAAGAAGCTCTGTGGTTGAACGTCGAAAGTCTCAAATGGAAACTTTGAAGGGCCCTGTTTTACCTCCGAATGGAGTTGTCAATGGTACACTCGTACCATCTTCAGCAGCATCACGCACACGAGGCAAAGCGCCGAAACCAGCAATAAAAAATATTGACTTCACCAATGGAGCTCATAATAATGTCAGACTTGGAAACTCACAAGGTGTTATGAACCAGGTGATTAAACTAACAACTAACAGTTAAATCCTAGCCTCATTCAATTCATGTTCAAAGAAACCAAAAACTTGAGGAACTAACCCACTTGAATTATTCCTTTGAGCAGGCTTATATCCCTGATGATATTCAGCTGTATAGTATGCAGCAAAATCGCCGGAATTCTGGAGCTTGGAGGCATCCTGATCCTGAGCTAGGTGACACTGGTGGACACCACCAAAGAGATCACGGCGATGATGGGGATATTGATAATTCTTCATTACAGATGAAATTTTAAGTGATATTTTTAATCGACAAAATTCCTTCCATTATTGTCGGAAATCATTATTATTATCGGTCTTATTAGTACTTACGTTAAATTAGTTTAAAATTCTCGACGACCAAGAAGTCATCATATCATACTGATATTGATATTTTACCTGACGAGCAGATTATCTTTTAGATTAATAAGATTAGTTATTGAAAGACTTGAAGAACGTTTGAATTTGAAAAAAGCTACTCTTTCTTCACGTTCGAATGAGTTAGCATAAAAACACAAAATATACTAGTGTAGTGGATTTAGAAGATTTTATATTATGTAAAGTACAGGAAAGTCAAGTACTACCCGAATGTTTTAGTAGTTTATTTATTACGTGACGCTGTAGCTTCATTTTTTCGACTTTTTACTTGGACAAACTTCAGTAATAAATTTTGTTGGTACTCTTATTTTAATAATACACATTGTTACATGCAATTGTGTTTCCTGCAACTTGTTTTTAGTAAGTTTATCCTTCCCTTATATTGTTTCACAATGTCTGAGAACCCTGTTCTATATATTACGTGTAGTTCTATTATAAAAGCAGGATAAATAAATAATAATAGGTAAAACAAACAACGTCAAATTTTGATATATACTTTTACTTCATTCCAAGTTTTTACTTTTGTATTTTGTAGGTGTGTAGATAACAGCAATATTTTTGTAATGCAAAATAATCGAAACAATCATCGAGAAAATAAAATGAAAATCTGTGTTTATAATAAAACTCTTTTTCTCCACGATTATTTTCATTTACATCTACATATACTGCGTATATATATACATATATACAACATAAATTTAAGATGCTCATCTCCACATATTCCCAGCCAGCTGTATCCTTAATTGGAGTTCATTGTTATTTTGTTAAAACTCTTTCTCCTTGCTCTTGTACCTATTAAAGCATAGCAAGAGCTAAAAAGCCGCGTGTCGAAAAAGTTCATAAACTTTACAATGAGCTATTTAGCAAGTCTGAATGAGGGTTAGTATGACATGGCTATTCAGCATATCCGCATTAAGTCAAAAATTATTCCATCGCGTCCTCAATCACTTTGTTCATTCCATTAAATAGCTTGTCGAAAGAGATGAATCTCTTGTTTCTGCACCCTACCCTAACCTTTAATTATCTATTTTCTTTTTTTTACCACAATAATTTTTACATTTTATTACTCATATAATTTTCAATTATACTCCAACCTTGATAATGACCTTTTGGTTATAATTTCATCCCTTTGTATCGTTTCTTATTTTTAGCCATGTACATCTTCACAAGATTTAGAATTAGCTCAAGATTTACAAGCGAGATAAAATTCATTATCTTAACCCAGATCCCTTCAATATGTAGAGGTGTCTTTGTCAAAGAAACACAATTTTAAAGAATGCTGTGGACTGTGGAATAAATACATTGTCGCAATAAAAGTAAATTAGTTCCATGTACTTACTCCATTTTGGCCTCTATACATGAACAAAATTTTCCCTAAAATATTATACTATGTACAGAGTTAATACCTATACTCCTACTATGCTAAAAGAATTTTTAGGGAGGAATAAAATAAATAGCAATTATTAGAGATCTTCAGCATTTATTCATTCAGCTGATTCTAAGTCACAGCCATAAGAACAGCTCTCCTGGGTATTTACTTACACCAACGTTCATGAGAATATTAAATAATGATATTTACATATTTGTTTTTAAAAATTTTAATATCTAATATGGATAAGTTTCTTCCTCATCAGAGTTATAAAGTGCTTTAGTGGGGTAAGGGTCCCCTTCGTAAAGGCCATCCTCGCCGGCCATCTCAGGCTCAAGTTTGGGAGGGGTGGGAAGAGGAAGGACCATCCAAGGAACATCCCAATTTTTCTTACCTGTCCCCACATACCACCACGCAGTCATTCGCCATCCACATATATGATTATGACGCTCGTTCTTGAGCAAAACCGCACCAAATCCTCCCGGCCAATATAATGAGCGGATGGTGGCAACGGACTCAAATTTATCCATTGTGATGGTCCAAGTCCTCCCAAGTGGCAAGTCAAAAGCAATGGTTTCCAAGAAATCCAATGTTAGATTATAGTCCGGCCTAGTCACAATATTTTTACTCCAAGGATTATCTGGTCTTCGGAGATGAAAGTAAGAGATGGGTTGCAAAGCCTCTTCTTTGGTCAATCCTTCAAAAGTTTTGTTATGATAAATTAAACCCGTCGGTGATTTAAGTAAAGCTCCCCTTGGAACCACTGCAGCTTCCGCCGTGATGGCTGCAACCGTGGCGGATAATCTTTCCTCCTCTTTGATGTACTCCCATTGATCTCCTTCTTCAATTTCATCTCCATCATTTGGAACTATTTCCGTCTCGGAGTCTGCCGTCGGATCACCCACGAATCTTCCTTTACTGGCCAGAGCAAGTTCCCATGTCAGTTGAGTGGGGGGTGGGAGTAAAATCCATTGGAGTCCATGATTAATGCTGTAAAAATATGTGCGGTCCTTGAGAAAGTCCTTCCCTAATCCATACGCAACGTAGTAATCATTCTCCGTTCCATAAATCTTCCCCCAAAAGTGCACACCCTCAAAATGATTATCACTGCATAATGTCACCAACGAGGCTTGAATTGCTACGCGGTGCTCCACGGAAAATGATGTCCCCGTTGAGGTTAAATTATCAAGGAAAAAATTCAGAGTTCCAAATTCCATACTTTTTTCCCCTTAAACTCTCTAAAAATCTTGTATCTCCACCAAATATAAATTGCTCCCACCTTTATATACACAGACAAAGAATCCATATATTTTATTCACATATGAAAAAAAAACATGAAAAAATACTGAAGCCATAATTTGCCATTTTTATTTCAAAAAGTTTAAATGAAAATGAGGTGACCGCAAGTTTCGACATTTATATTGATGCGTGACATTTTCTCTGTCACACTTATTTCATTTCTCATTCTTTCTTCCGACTTACGTTAATATTATGTTTCTATACACAATATACTTGATTGATTATGGGAAGGAACTAAGGAAGGGAATTGACGGTTCGACAAAATAAAGCTCACATTACTACACGTTCCTTCGGAAAATTATATTATTATTAAAGGGGTTAATGTACAGCGTGGGATCTAGTGCAGTGCACTGTCTGTAAGAAACAATTACCGAATGCGTTCGTATACAATCAAAGAAAAAATACAATAGGACATAATTAGTAAGTATACATATATTACATCATGAGAATAACAGAAGCTTCTAGCTTCATACCTTGTACGTGTAGGGAAGGAACATGTATAATGGATGGAAAAAAGAAGGGGCATGACGCGATTACTTTCCAAAACCAACAATAACGCAACGGTATCATTTCAGAATCACAGGAGCTAATAATTATTAATTCTTACATATCTAACATAGTCGCAGTCACAAATCCTCTAATAACAAATGATCATATGTGCTTTTTCCACTACTATTACCTACCTTAGGGTTAGGTTCCGTATCTTATTATCTTTTGGGTACGCACAAAACAATCATATGTTACTTAATTTACTAGGAAAAGAAATCGTATATATTTCAAACAATAAGACAGTTCAGTGTTCACTGATTGTGAGTTCAAGTACTTCAAGCGCCTTCGATCTCCGTCACTTAGATAAGAATACATGGGAGGGAATGGAATGGATTTAAATATACATTACTCCGTTAGGATAGGATGCTTTTGCATTGGCAAATTAGTAAATATGTGTCGAATGTCGAATATCGAGTCTTACGATCGACATCGACCACTAATCCATATATTACTGAAATTGAAATTACAAATTGTTATTTAAAATGTCCACACGCTCACGTTCCTAAGCACAATAAAAATTCTTGCCCACACAACAGTCTTAATCTAATTCATTAGTTTATTATTATTTATTGTGCAAGCTGAAAATAAGCTCTTGGCAAATAATTTTCTTATTGCTAATTTATTAGTGGTCGTTGCTGCAAGTAGTAAAAATTCAGCCTTCATTAAATGAGCCTATGTTGGCTGTTACCAAAGTAAAATATCTCATCTAATAATACTTGTACGGATCTTAAAATGCAACTAAATCCCGCTAAATGCGTAAAAATTATAGTTGATAACAGTAGAAATAAGAAATACTCGTCAATTGGTCTTAAAATTAATGGTGTTAATATAGAAACCTCCCAAACTAGTAAATTACTTGGAGTCATAATTAATAGAGCGATAAAATGGAATGATCATGTCAATTATATAATACAAAAAGCATGTAAGAGAATTTTTATGCTTCGGAAATTAAGGCAATACAAATTCTCAAAGTA
>JAQFXU010001559.1:0-27798 GCA_034693705.1 Spatulosminthurus flaviceps | reverse complement strand
GACTATGTTTTTGGACGAAATTTTTCTGGACAAAACTCCTGGATGAAAATGCTTCTGGACGAATGACCCTAGACCCTAAAATTTAACCTCATAATTCAGTAGTCACCATATAAAATGTATTTTGACTGTTTATGACTTTTATTATAGGTCTCCAGTACTGGACTTGCGTAGTGAATGGGATTGGAACGGGCATTTTTGTTGTGGCTACGGAAATTTTACTAATCAAAGGAATCAAAACGGTAAATGTGAAAGAATTTTTGTTTGACGAATTTCTTCAAATTGAAATTAATTTGGAAATTCTTGCAGGAAAATCGTTCTTACATAAATAAATGGAAATCAATTGGATTCTTATCATTTGGCTTTGGACTAGTGACGTTAATCATTCAAGATATGGAAACAGAAGACAAAATTTTCAACGCGGTCCTCACACTCTCCCTTTACAGCTCTGCCCTCTGCATTGTAGACATCACGTCAAAAGACGGGTATGCACCATCGACCTCGCAGCCAGAAGAAGTCCTCGTGGACAATGTTTAAGAAAGTTCTATCGTGCTCATGAGATTAAAAAGTAATGGATTTGAATCCACTGATTGTGAGTTGTTTATACTTTGGAAATTAAAGTTAAAAGCTTCTTTCATCGGCAATAATTTATGCAGCATTTTGTTTGTCATATTGATTCATAAAAATAAGAAAGGCGCGGACAATGTCTAACAGAAATCGGATTACGTATCACTTTTTTAAGCCATTTATGTATATACATCATTGCAATCAATGAAAGCAATTCGTTTCAAGAAAGCGAGCTCCCCTCTGAGGGCGGGCATGCGCAAAATATTGTGCGGCGGCCGTAGACCCTCCTACGCGTCAATCCTAAATTAACGCGAAGATTTTGTCTTTGTATAACATGTAAGCATTTAACGATTCTTGTAACTTGTAGCTATATGTTCCTACTTCTTCATCTTAAAATCCATTCTTTATTAAAACAACGATGTTTTTCCCACTGCTTTTACAAATCTTATGCTTCACTCCTTCATTGTCAATATTTTCCAGCAACATAAATAATAATAATTATTATTATTATTGTTTGCGCATCAACATCCACTCACGTCCTTACACATTGTAATGTGGCACTAAATCATTTCTCAAAGCATTGGATGTTTCAAAAACATTTTTAAATGCAATCTCATAAAAAAAATTTAATGCATTATTTTTTTAGCTTGGTTGTTTAATGTTCAGACCTTCAATATATGACTCGGTCCATAGTTGTTTTTGTTAATCTTTTTTGAGTAAGGCAGTAACGAGGAATTTGTTATTAAAAATTATGATACACCACTACTGACGAGAATTTATCTCGACATAAATCTCCCTTGTATTAAAGATTTAGTAAAATTTACGGATATTTTTAATCCGTTTCCAATGGAAAAAGAGCAGGCATCTAATGAAAGTACTGGTGCTGGAAAACGTCTGACAGCGTTTCTAGTTGTAAGATAAGAGAATATTTTACGTTGTGGAATTGTTTACTGAACCTCGTAGGAACAGTAATTATTTTATCTAACAGCAGAAAAAATTCTTCAATATTTCACAGGTTTTCCAAGCAACAACACTGTTCTGGTACTTCATTGTCAATCTGTTTATCCACGAGTTTAAAAAACAGGAGTCTCTAGAAGAAAACCACAGACTAGGAAAATCTGATTGGACAAATCCTATACTCCAGAGCGACGAAAGCTTTACCTTCCATACTAAAGAAGGCCTGCAATTTCAAACTTGCACTATCAGTGTTGGTCTCACCGCCATTTTTGTAATCCTAACAGAGGTGATTCTTCTAATGGAACGGAAGGTAACTTGTTTTTACGAGCTGATTTGCGCGCCAAATCATATTTGTAATAACCATTGCTTAAAGTTGGGTGTTCACTTTGAATTTTAACAGATAAACACGGCGATTATAAATATCTGGTTGATTTTCGCAATGACTTCCTTGGTTTTAAATTTGATTTCCGTTTTTACTGCTAACTCACCAATTAGTAACATGATTGTGTATTCCACGCTTTTTCTCACTTTTTACACGTCCATTATCCTCATGGTGACCATCGGTACCAATGGCTTTCGTGGTAATCCTCACCAGGTGGTGCAAATACATGTCATAGATGCATGAGGTCTTGAATGTATTTATGAATATTAATTAAATTCCCGTTGAAAACTAGCTTTATGTACTTATAAATATATTTGTAAACATAATATGTACACATGTTTATTTACTTATTGGTTACACTATTGAATGCTGTTTTAAAAGGGTATTTCCTTGTAATGAATTAACGCATGTACGTGTCAATTAGAACCATCTCATGCATGTGCAGTTTCAACAGAATAAAAAAACTATAGCTATGGAGTTGTTCCTGATTCGTTGCATATTGCTATCACTAGTCATAGGCCAAAGTATTATAATATTTGCAGTTCCCAGCACTCCAACAATAAGTGTTGAGCAAGGTAAATTGGATGGGTTAATTTTGACATCCCAATCAGGAAGATCATACTCTGCTTTTTACAATATCCCATATGCTGAGGCTGGAAGATTTCGAGTAATTGCAGTTTCAATTTTATTTACAAAATTTATTACAAAATTAGTTCACGTGACAGAAACGTTACAATATTTTGATATTTGTACAAAAAATCCTTGGTTAAATAACGACCTGCACATTTCCATAAATCCAAATATTATCCGTTTTCTTAATTTTGTAAATATGTTTAATATTATGCAATTTTCAAATGTTTAAAACTTGCAGAATATCCAAATTTGTAAAACCATAAGATAATTCAAATTTTCAAATTTTTCAACTTGTAAAAAGTGCAAACTTTAATTTCCTTAAAAATTCAAGGCGCCGACAGTGGCATCAAAATGGCAAGGGATTTTTTTAGCCAACGAGGAAGGACCCGAATGTGCCTATGACACTTGGTTTACCCATCAGCGGAAGGGCGTGGAAGATTGTCTCAGTTTGAACATTTTCACTCCAGCGAATTTATCTGCCTGTGATCAAATAACTCTTCTCCCCGTCCTAGTGTATTTACACGGGGGAGTGTTCACACTAAGCACTCGTGGTAATTTCCTCGTGTCATACATGATGAATGAGGATGTGGTCTTTGTTCCCATTAAATTTCGTGTTGGGCCATTCGGTAAAAAATATTTAAGCCAGCTCAAAAAGTATCAATTTATCCACATCAAATCATTTTGCGTATTAATTAACCAATAAAAATATTTCAAACAGGATTTTTAAGCACAGGGGATAAAGTCATTCCTGGTAATTTCGGCCTCAAGGACCAAAACATGGCTTTGCGATGGATTCAAGCAAATATCAAACAATTTGGAGGGGACCCAGACAACGTGGTATTGTTAGGAAACGGTGCGGGCGCCGTATCCGCAAATCTTCACATGCTTTCTGAAATGAGTTCCGGTTTATTCCACGCAGCTATTCTTCACAGTGGAACTGCGCTTGTGCCATGGGGCCTTGTTCATAAACCAACCGTGGGTGCAAGATTACTTGGAAAAACTGTCAAATGTCCATATAAAAATTCAGGGTCTTTATTGGCTTGCCTCTTGAACAAAACCACGGAAGAAATATTATTCGGGATGAGAGAATTGCTGGTGCGTCTGCTTTTTAAAATTTCCACTAAAAATTATTATTGGACTTCTTAAATTGCTTCTAAATTAACAGGTACACGGTCCCCATCCGTTTGCTCCATTTGCTCCAGTTGTAGAACCAGATTTCCCCGGAGCTTTCATTAAAAAGGCCCCTTACGACATCCTCAAAAATAAGACAGGCATTGTAAATAAAGTCCCGGTGATTATCGGTACTACTGAGGAGGAGGATATTTTCAAGAGAGTTGCATGTAAGTCCCGATCCAGTTTATGAGCTACCCCACTAATATTTAACAGAAAAATATTTTTTAGCACAAAATTCAATCACTTAGACATTGCAGCTCACCCCTCTTTGCAACGTAAAATTAATCGAAATTGGAAGAAACTCTTTCCCGTTATCTTCGAGTACAGCTCCTTGTACGTGAACTTCACTCAGTCTGAAGTAGATTGGATTTCCAGGAAAGTTCGAAAATTTTATTTTAATGGACAAGGTATCAATCAAGACAATCAGGATGCTCTTCAGAAAGCACTTGCAGATCGTATGATAAATTACGGAATGAAAAAGACGATTACATTGATGGCGAGGCAAGTGCCAGTTTACGCATTTCTTCTGGATAGTAGTGAGGCTGACACAATTGAGAATCACCGGAAAGGTAACCAGAACTTCCAAATCGTGAAGACTTGTTTAATTTTACGGCCAGAATTTACTAATGAGCTTACTCTAACATTAGTAATTTAATTTACAGTCGACGCTGCAATGGACGGATCCCCCAATATTGTAGCTAAATCCTTGAAAGCAGTCGCAGACTTCTACCAAAGAAATCAAGCGGATGAGGTTTTGAAGAATTTGACGTCACTCATAGCTGCTTTTGCAAGAGATAAGTGAGTGAAAAATGATTCAATTAAAGCACCCGTTATTAATTTAAACCGCATCTTTTAGATATTTAGGTAATTAAAAATAATACTATTTAATTATCACTGCATTTATTTCATATTACTTGTACAATTTATCTTTCAATGCCATAGAAAGCCAATCCCATGGGGAACAGAAAAAGATTGGGGGCCAATATCGAAGACGGCAGACATCGACAACAATCCCATTAAATATTTGCGATTTGGGCCAGATACGTCGCTAGTGCCCGAACCATTTACAAAAGGTGTTCAGTTTTGGACCATCACCTTCCAACATGCAATAAAGAAGCTTAAAAAAAGACAAAAGAATAAAAAACACAAATCGAACTAAACAAAAATTTTCCGACATTTTTTGCTCACTAACCACCCCCCCCCCCGCTTATCGAGAGACTCAACAATTATTTAAGATTTAATCTCATTGAGCTTTATAATACGGAAATTATTAAAAGTCTGTTGGTACGGTGGTGCAGATGTTATCATAGAAATTCCAGATGTCATTTTATTATTCGGAAAGTGCAACTACCTGCATGGGCTCATAAAGAGTTATGAGCCTAATAGCCGTAAAGGTCATGTCAATTATAATTGATATTGAAGTAAAGAAGGAAAAAAGGTACAATTTAACTAACTTGCAGATGAGAATGTTTTTAATCATATCAGTACACTTTTGAAACATCGAAAATTTTAGTTATACTTCCTCAAGCAGTGTCAATAGAGCGACATCCTTTTACAATCAAGCAGATGCAAAAGAAGAGAATATTTATTGAAAGGCTGTACAATCCCAGGAGATTAATTTGAAATTTGAATGTTCTATTATCAATGTCAATTGTTGAGTTTACAAAAATATAAACATCACAAGTTCAATGAATGCTTGGCAGTAGGCTGCAGTTACGCGTTGACGCTACAGCAAATTCATTTCTTTGGCCTTCTAGTCGAATTTTAATTATTTTAAAAATGTCTGAAAAAATTGAGGAGCAGGAAGGAAAGTCTAGATTTCGTGAACAATTGGATTTTCTCAGGATGACTTCTTTGTTTAACATTGTGAGGTTCAGTTTTGCTAAATATTATAGAAAATACCAAAATGAAATCACATAAAATCTTATAAAAATTTAATCCAATTAGATTCTCCATTCATCAGCCTTGTGCTTCTACGTTTACCTTCAAATACGATTTTTTTTGACGTCTTATTACAATTATTACGGACACAGTCAAGACGAACTGTCCTGGGAATGTAAGTGCTCAAATTTAAAAATTCGAATTTTCCTTTTGCTTTGTTTAAATTTTAAATTCGGTTTCCATTGATTTTCATTTTTAGATTTCCAAACCACTTCCGTACTTCTCAATGGCATGGTAACCAGTCTCTTTGTGCTTGTGACGGAAATGATGTTGATCCAGTCCTTTAAATACGTAATAACTTGAAATAAGAATTATTATTATTATTATTACGCAATCTTACAAATGAATCCTAACGTTTCTGTACAGAATGATCCAAAGTATTTAAAATCCTGGAGTTTCTACGCTGTCATTTCTATGGCACTGAGCGTGATTTTCGTCATCATTCGCGATACATCCATAGAAGAGAAACTAATTTGTTTGGCCCTGATTTCTGGGTTGTATGTGTCAGCATTGCAAATGGCATCAATTCTTACGGCAGGAACGGCTGAAAAATCTGAGGTGCTGGTTGAAGATGTCAAAATCATTGATAAAAAGTCTTTGATTTTTGATGCATAGGAAATGTAGGTGGGATTTCGTTTCGTCTGCCTGTAGGTACGAGTTGGATGAACCTTTCCTTGATCATTGTAATCCAGTTTCTTATCAAAAGTTTTATTATAGATACACATTAAAATACGTTGATACTTTAATCTTCGCTTATTAGGATATTTTCTATCAGCACTGTAAATCGTATAGTTTTTTAGCAAGGACCCTACATCAAAACAGAACGAATGGAACAAGACACTGCGTCGAGTGCAAGCAAAAGCGCAATGAATTAGCTTGGATTAAAGCTATTTTAAATTGAGCAGGATTTCCTGGTTTTTCCAATGCAATGAAATGAACGACCGACGTAACTAGTTTTTCATTTACTTTAGGTACCTTACGAAAATTAAGCTTCAAAATACCAAAAAATGATTCCTTACAAAGTAATTCCATTTATAGAGGTCATAAAATATTGGGATGCCTAAGTTTCCCGTCTGCTCCTGCGAATTTATGTTTTTTGTCCTGTGCAATATAAAAATTACCCCCAGGAATAATGTGACTTCAGTATTCATGATGCAGGCATTTTTCACGTTAATTATTATTTTTATATGTTTCACTGACTTTATTCTCACCCTCATAGTGAAAAATGATTTTGGCAAAGCTAACAAATCAAAATCCCATTCCTCAACCCGATTCAATTAACAATGTTCCATGTTTGTTTTGTCAACTCATCTCTGAAATTCAAACATGTAACGTCTAGAAATTCCTTATACACTAATGTGAGCACAAACCTTCACAATATGAATAGGCTCGAAATGAATATCAGGAGCAAAGTATGTACTTACGCAAGTTAATCATTCGTAACTCTATTGACATTCTCATACCATGGCAGTTTTCAATCTGTGTTTACATAAGTCCAAATGCAACAAGTCAATGATCTATGCATATTGGGCAGCTTTTTATAAATTAAATGTAGATTTTTCGTCAGCTAACATAATATTGGGCACTCAATTGCACATAATTCCATATGATTATTTTATACACGATAACAACCATTAACAACACTTTATTGAAATAATAATACCAAATAAATCTGTTAGTAAAGTGACTTTGTTCGAAGCCGGAAAACTCATCCCAAAACATTTTCGTCCAGTCATTTTTGAACGAATTTTTTCATCCAAAACAATTCTTCAACAAAGATTCGTATGCAAGGAAATTACAACCAGGAAAAATATCAACCAATGACTTCGTTAACAACTGGGAATTTCACTTATTTGTTTACAAAAGAAACATTGGTGTAAAATTTTTTGGACTTGTGAAATGTTCAGTTCCAATTCTTTAGACGAAGACGTTTTTGGGCAAGTTATTGTAGACCCGACTTTGTTACAGTCAAGTTAATATTTTAAATAGCCGTCGGCCGTCGTCATCCATTCGCCGAAAAAAACAGACTAGAAACCTCAGAAATTTTGGTTGAACCAAATTATATATCACTTTGATACACATTTCGGTCAAAGCCATTCCTTAATTCCTATTCAAATAAACGAGTAAATAAATGTATGTCACTATAACACAAATACAATAACTAATCTTGCTTTCCTCCCAGTTTCTTATCTTCCCCCTCCTCTGCTTCAGAGGTTGTCCTCAGAAATCAGAGATGCCTCTCTCAACTGGAAAAAAATTCAGATATTAAATCATTATTAAATCCAAAGGTTTTTTATATTAATTACGTGGCTCCATTTACAAGCAAATACAGACGCGCCCGTATTTTCCAACGAATATTTTTTCAACAAAAGCAAAGAAGAACCGCGCAAATGATTTCTGCATTGGATTCAATTAAAACTTAAATTTAATTCTTATTCCAGGCAAAAGTGAATGGTATATTAAAAGGGTTTGATGAATCAATGGGGTAAAATATCTAAACTATAAAATTCTGTTCAGCGTAATAAACAGTCCTTCATTTTGCATCTCATCTCATCTCTCTTTATTTTTTTGGTATCTGTAAAAATGTGGTAATCTCTTATTTTTATATCCTACTTATGTGTTTTTTCTAACCATCCTACTCATGTAAAACTGACATCAAGCCAAAGCACTGAAAAGTATAGTAAAATTATGATATTCCACGGATAGGAATTTGCATCAACTGAAAACTATAGACAGATAATATTTTTTTAAATCGTGTTTTTGTCTTTCTTGCCAAAATGCAATCATTTTTACCAAGCTAAGTTTTTCTTTGCTTTTTATTTTTTTTATGAAATCCCCACCACCCATTGGAGGCTTGGCAAAATTAATCTGGAGCATTACTCATGAAATTTGTGTGAATGTACCAATATATTGCGATAAACTGAACAAATAATTGATTAATAACATCCACACTCTTCCGTGGTTAAGGTTTTTGACTATGGTCCTGATCTATTAGAACACTCACATATAAAATGCAGTTATATATCAAGATTGAAGCAGACAAAGCAACAAAAAATAAGAACATTGATATATTATAAAATAGAGGAAAAAATCTGAATCTAGTAGTTTTATATATGAGTATTTAAAACTCCAAGTATTATTAAGTACACGGAACATTCAAATTACATGGTTGTATACAAGTAGAGAGAGAATTATAATAAATAAATAGATGATGAGATGAGATACCTGTTCGGAAATACTAGTCTGGGATGTAGTGGTTGGTGTGTGGAAGTAGTAGTGGTAGAAGAAGAAGAAGATGGCGGACAAGAACAAGCAATAAAAATGTCGACCGGGTCAAAACACATGGTCATATAGCTTGCTTGCTTATTCCAAGAGGGTGAAAATATTTCATGGCCATAATAACAGACGACAGTGTGTGTTTCTTTTCAAAAGGATGGTCAAGGATAAGAACAAGGGAAATATGAGCGTCAATTCGTTAAAGCCGAAGTTTCTACCCATTGCCCAACCCACGTGGTCTAAAAATACGCCCTTTAAATTTTCAAACTGAATGAAAAATTCTAGCAACATTAATTATTACTTCTTCATTCATCATATACTAACATAAGTCCCTATGAATTAGTAGCAATTTTTTTAAAAAAAGTACATTTTACAATACAAGTACGAGCTATAAACATTTGGCCACGTTGGGTTCAAATATTTTATAATTAACAATATTAAGTATACATTCAAAAATTGAAAAAAATTTTATTTTAAACTTTCGGAGTTGCTTTAGTTTTGGGAACGCGAGGATCTCGATTTAAAATTGACTTCTTCCGTCTTTGAGGCACTTGAAGAAATTCATTTTTATTTGAGCAGGGCAAATCGTCTTTTTTCCAGGAGCTGGATTTGTTAGGACTCTCGGGGTCATCCTCAATTGCCTCTTGAGCTCTTTGCTTCAATCGGCTCTCAAAAAATGAAGGTTGGGGCTCAGTGGACGGAGTTGAGGGCACTTCAAAATCATCCTCACAACATTCAAAAGTATCGTAAAATTCCTCTCCAAATTTCTGTTGAAGAAGTTTAAAAATTTTTGAAGGGAAATTTGCTCCTTTCTTTTTCGTTGAAGCTAATCCATTAATTATGTCCACAAGGAGCTGGTCTCTATTGACAGGGGAACTTGGTGACAATACTCCGGATGAGGAGGACGTACTATCTACGGAAGCGTTGGAAGTTGAACGCTTATCGGGTAATCCGGCAAATCTTTCTTTTGGATTCCGGCTATTATATTTTTTGGTCTCCTGTTCATTCTTTTTCTCAATCGCGGCTTCCACTTGTTCTAGATTTTCGAAATCGATAATTTCTTCCAAAATTATGTCATGTTCCTCATCTTCGTCCTTGTGACATTCATCTTGCAGGAGTTGGAAGAGGCGGGAGTGAGTTTTTGCTCGTTGATATCGTAAACTTTTTTTTTCTGCGGAGAAATTTCGAAGGACGACCTTGGATGTGTCGACTTTTTCGTAAGCTTTGATTTCCGAGGTTGTTTCGATTAAGGATTGAGTTTTTAAAGCGCGAGCTGCCCGATTGACTAATGAATCGGGTTTATTTCGGATGACAACTTCCGTTTCGACATCGTTGTCCGTATCCACATCGGATATTTGGCGGCTGATGTCAGTCATGACTCCGGAGTCATCCTCACTTCCCAAACTGAGACTCTCTTGAAGGAATCTCTCGATTCTCCATAATAAATCCTCAGCACGAGTCATCTTCTGGAGATCTGTGGATTCAATTTTAGAGTCTTCTTCCTTTTTGATGTCGGGAGTAGATTTTTGATTTGATAGCTCGAAATTTAGGGAGTTAGGCCGGACTCGGAAATTCTCACGGGTTTCCTTAATCTCAACGTTCCGCTCGTTCACCTCTTTTTTCGTGAGAGATGTTGTTCGCTTCAATTCATATTTTTCCGCTTGTTTAGTTTCGCAGTCTGTGGATTCATCGGAGTTTTCATCTTTAGAGGGGATTTTTCCAATCGAGTGACGATAAGGTTTGATGTTGTCGTTAGTAACTCCATTGGTGGTGTTCCGATTGAAATCACAGTCATCTAATTTTCTATTGCTGAAAATTGTATCCATTTTTACTGTAGAGAGCATTTCTTTATTTCTCATGCGCACTTCTTCCGTTGTTGTCTGCACTGAATTCTTAAACTTGGTTTGATTCTCGGTGACCTTAGTTTCAGTTGAAGATTCGCGGGTTTTGATTTTAGTCATTTCCGATGAGGTTTTAGTAGTCTCTTCATGCTTTGTTTCTCGGTCCTCGGATTTGAGAGATCGTGACTCGATGACATTTTTCTCGGATTTTTCCCTAGTTGTTCGTTCCGATTTGGCTGATTCGGAGGTACTTCTCTCAGATTTAGTTTCCGATGAGCATCGTTCGGTCTTCGTTTCAGAAGAAGTTCGTTCCAATTTAGATTCAGTGGAAACCCTTTCTGACTTTATTTCTGTTTTTTCAGTTTCTGATGCCTCTTGATATCCTTCTCTGGAATCTTTAGTCTCCGTCCGCATCGACGATGTTTCGGGTTCCGGCTTCATTTCCACCGGTTTTTCGCTGATGATAGGAGTACCTTCCTCCAAATCGTCATGTAAATTCCAACTGAATTGTCTATTAAATGTTTTGGTACCAAAAGTACGCCCTCGATCCCAAAAGTTGGATTCTTCTGCATTAACGTTCGTTACTGTTTCAGGTATTTCTTCCACGCTATCCTTAACTTCTGGTTTCAAAACTATCCAGAAGTCATTGTCACGATGTGAAGAAGAAGAAGATTCGTCACTCTTTTGGATCTCTCCCCAGAAGTCTACTTCCTCTTCTCGGTTATTTTCAATGGAAACTTCAGAAACTTCTGGATACTCCTCCGGCTGGTCCACTTCAAGTTCATCGCCACATTCCGAATCGTCTTCGTATTTTTTGCCGCAACTTTTTGAGGTAGATCGGGATAAGGAGATGGTGAAGGAAACTACCGGTTCGTCATCTATCTCACTCTCAACGACGCAGTTCTCTACAACTGAGAACTCACTTTCAGTTTGATTCTCATCAATGACACCAGCGGCATCTTCACAGGAATAATCTTCACTTTGACTAAGCTCTTCAATATCGTGAGTACCGCTCTGGTACGTAAATTTTTCTTTAGGTTCTTTTGGCCGAGAATCTAGATCTTGCTTAGTTGAACCGACGAGGACGGAAGGAACATCTCTGAAGCTCATGGATTTACTGAAAGACAGTTTAAGAGGTAGTTGAACAGTTACTGTAGGCAACAACGGATCATCATCATTCTCATCCTCCGCATCACTTGAGGATGTAGATGCTTCATCCGCATGGGACTCTCCCCCGGTGGTGGCGCCCCAGTCGATGTGCCCATCACTTTTGTTTTCTATAACGCTCACGCTAGAGTTCTCATCGTTAGAGTCCTCATCCTCCGACGGCTCCGACAAATCTTCAACAGTATCTTGAAATTCATCAAAATTCAAAGCATCCTCTTCATCTAATGTAGGGAAAGTTGTCCGAGATCTCTCGGAAATTTCATCAATGGTACTCAAACGGGTGGGGGGTCGGGTGGGGTAAGCAAATTGGTCCTTCAATTCAGGAGTTGCTTCTTCTGAGGAGTAACATTCTTCGATGGTTACTCCAGGACTAAAAGCTGCCTCATCGACTAATGTGGGGGCGTCTTCTTCCGATATATCAACTTCGGGTTCATCGATAAAACCTACGTTGGACCTCCCGCTTTTTGTATTCGTATCAACTTCAACAACTTCTCCGCGACTAAGTCCAGACATTGTGTACGGCTTAAAAATATCATCATCAGATTCTTCAATGAATCCTCTACTTTCGTGGCAGTCAAAATAATTATCTTCTCTTTCACTAAATAATTCACTACTACTGGAAGAAAAACTACTAGAGCTGGGGGTGGTGGGGAGTACAGTCTCTCGAGTGTGTGAATTTCGTATCACGCGTTGCCCAGGTTCCGGAGTACTACTACAATAGAGAACATCACTTTTCTGAGTACGTTCCGAATCAGACTCTTCATTGCTCATTCCTAACTTAGCAGACTTTTGAGTCGTTTCAGTATCACAGACACTCGGGGTCAAATTGAGGGAATCCGGGGTATTACTACTGTAAGTGGACCATTTCTCGGACTTCGGTTCATTCTTGGGATGGTCATTTATTTTTGCCATAAGTTTTGAATTACTGGTGGATTCGGAATCAAACCTCGTATTTTCATTGGTCTTCAGGTCAAACCTTCCGTTTTCATTCAGTGTCACTTCGAACCTACCATTCTCGTTGGATTTCACATCAAAATGTGATTTTTGATTGGGTTCCAATTCCTGCTTAGAGATTGCTCCGAAATTTTGCTCAGACCTTGATTTTGAATCCACCCGCTCATACTTCGAGTTTCCATTGGTCATTTGGCTGTATGCTATCTTTTCATTCATTGTGCCGTTAATTAACGACTTTTCGTTGGCTAAATGGTTGAAAGCCGATTTTTCATTGGCTGTATGGTTGACCGTTTTATCGTCAGTTTTGTAATTCACTGTTGATTTTTCATTTATGGAGTTATGGCGGCTAAAAGTAGTTTTCTCATTGGCTGACGAGTCCAATCGTGAATTTTCATGGGACTTCGCGTCTAACCTGGAAAACTCGTTGAATTTCGTCTCCATCTTCGTATTACCGTTGTGTTTTGCATCAGTTCTTGAATTATTTAGACCTGCTGTTGAATTGGTAAAATCCGAGATGCTTTCCTCTCTAGATCTGATTTCTTGCAATAGCCTTTGCCGTGCATCCATCTCAGCCTTGTCTCTAATGTCACGTCCTACTCGCGAATTTTCGTTAGACTTCAATTCTCGGGTCGCAGCGTCATACTTTTGGGAATTACTCACGTGCTTTGAATCATTTTGAACAAAATGATTTGTACCACCATTTTGTTTTATAACTTCCTCACGGAGATGAGCCTTCTGCGCAGAAGCATTTGCTGGACTTGAAGGATCTGGAGACCTGTTGACTATGATTCTTGGAACACTCCCTTGTCGATCATCCCGGCTTTCCTCAGTTCCAAACTTATAATTGCTGATATTCCGTGCTACACTTTGAAGTGTCTCTTCAGCGTCATCCGACTGGGAGTTATAATTCTTTTCGCTCTGTTCCGAGTCAGATTTGTAATTATTGGACGTTTCTGTTGCTGAATTAGGGTTAGGGGTGGCACTACGACTGTTGCTATAGTCATAGCCATTCCAACCCATGGGGTAACCGTAGTTGTAGTACCACCAGTAGTACCACTGCATGTAGGCATAAGGATCATAAGGATCAAAATTCTCCGGCCATGGTGAGTAACTTCGAGGGGTAGGCACCGCAGTGTTGTAGTCTTCGGTCTCACTCTCACTCCCAGCATTTGATTGATTATGGTTGTTGTAGTAATTATTACTATTACCATTATTATTGTTATAATTATTAGTACAGTTACAACTACACGTACAATTGGCAGGGCGGGGGGTAGGGCTGGGGGAAACGGTTCGACTTCGCACGAAACTCGCTTTTGGGTTGGAGGAACTTCCATTGACAGTGGAAGATGTAGGGGTGGGGGTGGAGGATAGGGAACGACAGGGGGGTCGTGGGGGACGAGAGGCTAACTTTTTCTTAAGTCTCATTCGATTCGACTGATCAGCTTCCTCCGCTGACCCATTCGTGTCTACAAGTAACACCATACAAATGTCATGAACATTTCCAATTTACCCATTATTTTAAAAAACTACCCTTCAAAATGTTTCATATGAATTGCCAGCATCAATAAATCGTTAAATCTGACGTTTATCAGAAAATTACATTTTCCTCATATAATCTACGTATCTTCAACAGCCAAACAGTACGAATAAGGTTCGGACAAAAACAAAAAAGGTATTCACCTGAGGGTTCATCATTTAGAGGCGACCTGAGCAATTTCAAGTTATGGATGTAATCCTGTTCAGCATCTGAAGATTGTTGACCTGAGTTTCCATACCTTTCTGGAAACGGCGACCTTCTTACTTCCTGAGGCTGACCTGCCATCATATTTTGAGTGTTTCCACCTCTGCCACTGCCCGTTTGATATGGATAACCTAACGTACCAAAGAAATAAAAAATCTTGTATTCAGTTTTAAACCCTGTCAATATCCTCAAGATTAACGCACATCCTAATCATACCACCACCTCAGCAGTTACAAATTACCTGAATGACCCCACACTCAAAGGTTGTAACAAACATCAAATCCTCAGAAACTTGGCACACCTCACACAAACAATTATTACCAATAAAGTTCATAGAACTTACTTGAACTATAATCCTGAGCACCTGGTCCAGGGCTTGATGGCAAATTAGGCGGATAACTCTGACGAAAAGCTTTAGGTGTTGGACTCCTTCCACCCAAAGAACGGTCTATCGGCGAAAATGATGAGGTCGTTCCTTCATCCCCTGAAAAACCAGTCATTTCCACCACATTTCACTTTTAATATTATTGCGTGGAAAATTTGCTGAAAAATCCGAATTATCTCACAAAATAGAAAATTATTAGCACATGTTCCAAAATATCCTATATATTTACTATTGCCCACCAAATAGACTTCTGGTTGTTTTTTATTTTCACTCCAATATTTATCTATTCAAGCCAGTCAATGAAGTCTCGAGGATACAACAGATGCCCAGACAATGCCAATCAATTGGAGGTCTTTATTTTTTTTTGTCGGAAGAAAAAAAACGAGTAAAAGTATAAATATAGCTTGCAGGTTTTTTTTCTGCATGTAATAATTATTGCACTAGAAGTCTTTTCTGTCTACTCCATCCCTATACACACAAGTGTGTCTACACGAAGAGTGAGAGGAGTGGATTAACCAAAGACAGAATAAGCTAAAACATCATGGCACACCACGAACAATTAACTACGGATGAAGGACCGAAAAGTGCGAGATATCCTGCCAAATACTGTCGTTCTCCATCTACTTAACTAATAAATACATACTCATCACATAGGATGAATATCCAGAAGAAGCTCATGCTGTAAAAAAAATTCCCTACCAGAAAAAAGTCACCCGCTCTCCCTATCACAGAGAAAGTGGAAACTCTGCCAAAGTATAGACATTTACATTGATATAATTTAATTAGCTGGTTCTTCCTCTCTTTCTTAAAATTTCCTCAAACACATTTGGTTACCACCAACCAACCTTTTACCATTGTTGTCACATCTGGAAGGATTCTCTATCCCTAATAACAATGTAACTGATTTTAATTCTCTATTCCTAAAACTTTAGGTGGTTGAGTATGTACGCGGGAGTTAATAGTGGGGAAAATAGTACATTTTTACTACTACTCACTATACTACATTACATGCTAGACTTGCAAAACTTCATGTCCCACGTTGTAAATCTATACGATTATACTCCCTCATCTCCGAAAGATTTCCTCTCAAAAGAACATAAGGAAAGATCCGCGTGAAATTTATGTCTGTTTGCAAGTCATTAGGACACACATGAGAATGTTTAGTGCATTCACAAGCACTTGTTTCCCATTTCATTTTATATTCTTCAAATCATGATTCTGTCTAGCCATGCATTTACTTTACATTATGTATTCGAAGACTTTCCTAGTTTCATTTTCCCCTCTTTACGTTCCCTTTCCTTTACATTGTCACCTCCAAAGTGCAAGGTATTTTTGTAGATTCCAAATCAGCAGGTTGTCATGCATTTTTCTTTTGTATTGTGTATAGCAAGTAACAATACAAGAGTACATTGTACCATAAGTGTAAATAAATTTAGTCACAAGTTTTTGAACTTTTGTAACAGTTTTAACATGCTTTCGTTCTTATTACAATGAACTCACCAAACCACTTCTATTCTGCTGCAGCTTGAATGAAACTAACTAGATAGGATAGTTGAAGCCACCCCTAAAACGTTTGAATATAAAACTCGCGCGTGATGTTTATGCACTAAGAATTTAAATAGGTTGTATGAAATTAATTGGCAGCAATCAATATGATTAACTCTATGAAGTTTGGCTTTTTAAAATAATCTAGGCTTAAATAGTTTAGGTTGGATAAATATTACTCACCATCGCCCGTTATCTGTTGAATCACTTTAAATGACTTGGACTGCGAGGGTACGTAGTTGTAGAAACTATCCTCTCGGGGTAATCTGTTGGAATGTAAATTTGGAGTCACAATTTAAAAGCAACAGCACTGAATAAAGTTCAGATTGAATTATTAGAGATGGATTTTTTAAAATGTCACTGTGTAATCGGAAACAGCTACAAAACTTGAAATTATGGTTGCAGTTAAATTTAATTTAGTAATTTTTAAAATAAAAACTGACAAATGGGACATTGTCTGGAAATAAAATCAAGGAGTGGAAGAATATAATAAAGAAATTACATGGGCTCAAATGTCTGTTTACAAAAATAATGCCTTCGACTGTACTCACTCACTCAGTTCGTGTCTTTTGTTTTATTTTGTATGCAGATGCTTTCATTAAGCTAGGGATTTATGGTATAGTGTTTTGTGAAAGATAAAAAGTCGGATCTGTGATATGTTACCTTTGAACTCCCACGTTTGCTCCTTGTTTACTGAAACCTTCGATAGTACTAGTTGATGTTGGGAGGAAAGGGGTAGGAGAATGGGTAGTATTGAAGACTGTGGGTGATGAACGTATTTGTGAAGCTGCGCCTGAGGCTGGTGATGAGCTTTGTGCCAAAATATTGAGACCCTCGGTCTCTCCCGTTTCCCTACAGCTACTATTACTCAGACCGGTTCCCCACGGGGTGACATTGACATTTTGACCTCCCACGTTATTATTCGTAGGGATTGGAGACTGTGACGGCGGTTGTTGTTGAGGCTGCAGCGGCTGTATCCGGTTGTATGAGTTCATCCAAGGCGTGGGCGCCTTATTCAACGGGGTAGGAAGAGCTGCATTGCTAGTCAAAGACTCAGACATTGGAGAACAAGTTGCATGATTTTCGAATATGCTGGGACTCGCACTTGTCGCAGGTCGGTCGCTGAAAATACCCTGTCTCATTTGATGTTCATTCGGTGGGATATAAATGGATCCAAGATTTTGGCCGGGAGCCGGAGAAGAAGCTTTTGTCTGTGTGGGTCGTAGCCCTAGTCCTGTTGTGGCTCTTGGTTGAAGCTCTGGTGTCAAAGGAGATGGAGAAAGACGAGATGTATCAGTGCCAATGTTACCACTCGATAGTTGTTGTTGGGATTGCATGTATGTATTTCCCGGATAAGCAAAGGATGCACTTTGGCGGCTGTTCACATCTGATGCGTTTGCTGACGACAGGGTGTTGTAATAAGCACTGGTCGATGTGGACGCTGATGGTGACTGACCTCGATGAACTCTTTGTTGTTGTTGTTGTTGTTGTTGCTGCTGCTGTGCTGTTTTCACTTGTTGTTGCATATTACTTAACTGTTGCCTCTCTTTACTCTCAGAAGGTGAACGCATGAACTCCGGCTTTTCTTTTGGGACCGATTTGTTCCGGAAATTAAACGCACCTTGTGGCAAAACCGGGATTGCCATTGCGGAGTTCATTGCTGCTAAAGCTGCTGGGGGAAGATACGCTGGTGGGGTTGAGGGACTTGGTGAACAAGGGACGGAGGTTACACCTTCAGCTTGAGAATTCATAAGGATACGGCGAGCCATCCGGGGATTACGGATCTCCGAAAGATCGATCTTCCCCGGAGTGTAAGTAAACGGCTTCTTGTCCTTCATCATCGCACTTGCTAAGGCCATAGGGGGCCCTTTACTTTCGCGTGGACCAATCTGCAACATTATTGCTCAAGTTCACTAGCAATCTATACATAGCTCCATATGCTATCTCTCTCTCTCTACGGTTTTTAAATAGCCATATTTTTTTAAACCCACTCAGATCTCATATCGCTGGTTTTCCCTACCTCGGTTCATGGTTATTATAAACTTAAATTTATGTCCGTCAACATTCACACACATGGTCCATTTTAACGTGCACATCCCTAGTTTTCATACATACGTCATCGACCTGTATTATGAGGTGTTGAAAATATTGAACAGGGAAAGCTCCTCGTTCTTTGTATATTAGTAAACTGTACGTAGAGAGTAGAATTACTTGAAATTAGTTTATAGTCACGCTTTGAGAAGGAAAAAACGTATGCTAATTATTACTTCGGTAGAAAGTCTCGTGGGAGGAATAGCTCCAGCTGGTGTCATTGGTGGTGGAGGTGGCGGTGAGGCTCCTACACCTACAGGAATCCAATAAATTACATTGCATTATACACAATCTAAATCATTGAATTCTTCTCAACTCGCTTTTCATTATAAGGTATCTCCACAGCATAAATTATAATCTTAACAAGACTTTTTTCCGATTTTTTAATAGAAATCCGATTTATAAAAGCAGATGTAGGTTCATATGGGAAAACACCTCTGACATGCGGAGTTAAATGATGGGGCGATGACAAACCTGCTGCTGCTGGTGGAACAGACATCGGTGGTGCAAGTGCTGAAGGATTTGTGCCACCGCCTCCACTGATACTCCCTTGCCGTCTGAGAGAGTGGGAAAAATCGAAAAAAATATATTAAATGTTGTAAAAATAAAAACCGGCTCATATGTTATGGTAATTTTACGCATCCTCTGCACACTTTCCTCATCCCTGGAGTTTATTCAGACACGTTCGTGTATATACAACCTCATTGTCATATTTTTTCTCTATATCTAACAGCAGCTTTTTCAAAAACTCATTTTAAGTCTATGACCTAATCACTTAAAAATAGAATTTGGTCATGGGATTTTCTTGGAAGAGGAAGACCTTGCCAATAAATTTCCTAGTGGTCCTAGAGTCAAATTTCTTCTGATTGTTATATAATTGTTGGTCAATGACTTCACAATATATGCTCCTATCCCATACATCCATGTTCACTAATTTTTTTATAAACTTGCACAAGCTGTGGAACCTGATAGTAGCTCAATATGGCAACCACCTGTTTAAGCCTCATTAACGATGCGAGGTATGCGTTGCTCCCTTCACATGTCACAATGCATGGATTTGAGCTGTCAGCAATCCAAAAAATGGGTAAGTTCTAGTAAAAAAGATTATATTGGCAAACTCCTACGCTCCCCTTGGTGCAGCTTCAAATTGCATATGTATTCTCATGTTTTTTGTAGCACATTCTTATCTACTCGGGATAAAAACGTTTTAAAAAAATTACAATCACTAAGAAAAAAATTGATTCAAGTTCAATGTAAAAGTAGACGTAAATTTAGATACAGGAAAGACATGTGTACATTAATAGCCAAAGGTTTTTACGATCATTTTTACTATTTCAATTTTTTTTCCTTTCTCTAAATATCTGTCGTGTGTCAAGTTTTGCTTCCTTTAGACAAATATACTGGAAGTAAAGCCCTCGCGTTTTTCACCACTTTTGTTATATTGAATGAGCTGAGAATTGATGATTTAAAATAAAAATACAAGGAAATGGATGTTAAAAGCCGGAAATGGGTTAAAGCAATAAATGTATAAAGATGCATGAAAGTTGCATTTGTACAAATAATAAAGCAGTTGTGTAACAAAAAAAAGTAGGTCGTGTGCATTTTGTTAAAACATAATAAAAAAGTGTAATTAACATGTATTTAGATGGACGGTGGTTTAAGTGCCAAAATTACAAAGCTAAATCTGGCTTCAATTATCTTCCACACGAGTCTACAGTAAAAAAGATGTTTCTACATAAAAACCCTTTTTATATTCCCTTTAAATATGATAACCATCATCTCTTTTGTTGAAAATTATGTGACTGAATATTTTTTTCAAATAGTGACACAATGGTGGTTTTTACTACCAGGACCAGGGTTAATTCTTTTTCTCTTAATAACACACTCACTCCTCCGTGGGATGGATGGTTGGATGGACCTTAGCCAGTTTTTAATTAGAATTACTATAGCATTCGGATGTTCAAGAAAAAACTGGGACTTTTTTTTGGGTATAAGTATATATAAAATATATAAAGATAGCCTTGAAACCAAATGGAAAAGATTTTTTGATTATAATTCCTCCCTACTCAATCCTTTGCAATCTGCATATTTAATGTCCTACTTGTGTCTTTTATATAATTCCTTTTATAAAAGATGCAGCGTTACATTTTGCACATTTTAATTACACTACTTTGACTATGTAGAAAGAAATAACACTGGAGTTTTACAGGGGCGACGGAGCTAGGGGTGGGGGTATGGGGTGGTTCATACTCCCCCCCCCCAATGAAATTGCCGGGACTGTACAAACCACTGCATTCACCCTCAATATTATTCACAGATTTTGCAAAATAGAAAGAATTAGTACGGAATAATTTTCTGGAAATAGTATAATAAAATAAGTATATGAATTTTTTCCAAAATAATTTGCCATGCCATTTAAATTGATACTCCCTCAAGGTCTATATTGACACTCCTGGATGTATAATAATAATTAATAAATGAATTAAAGAATTTTTGCCAAGTATCTGGCGGTCATATATTTACAATAATAATAATTAATCGAATATTTGTGTGCATAAAAATAATTTAAATTTGGCATCCACTTAGTATTGGTAGACACCCCCCTCCCAGCACAAATAACGTTCCTACGCCCCTGCTTGACTGTCAAGTCGCCAAGAACAAGACGTATGTGTCTCTGGGTGAGTCTCTTTTTAAAGACATGTCACATTACAGAAGCACTTGAACATCCCTTCATGCACGCGTACTCCGAGTGATCTTCTAACCTTTTTTTTCCTCCAAGAATTGATCTTACAAGATAATCAATGAAAATCTATTTATTGAAGGGTGGATTTAAATCCGTACAAGTTTTTAAACAAATCCGTGGGATGTAAATTGAATGCGTCTCTATTTTTATGGGGAGTTTCAATAGGCTAGACTTTTGTGTGTGTGTGTAAATGTGCATTTAAAAAACTTGGACTACCACAACATTCTGCACTCGTGGATTTGTAAAGTACTACACATAATTTATTTTCGTTTGTACTTGAAATGCTTGTATAGCAATTATCAGCATTTTAATTCATAGCTTGGTGTGGAGTCACTGAAATAGTTTTTTTCTTGGCGAAGGAGAATATAAAACTGTGTAGCACCTTGAGAGAACAGCCAAATGAAAGATTTCAGTTTACGCATTTTTAGACAGGCTCTGGATTTTGATGTGACTGATTCTATCCTCAATTAATTGTTTTCATGGTAAGGACCTATACTGCAGGGATGTAAACAAGTTAATTGGATGTAGAAAGTTAAGTTGTTTTTTTAAATTTTTAGATCAACATCTGAAGGTGTTGAGCCACTCGTTGCGGCATTTTCATTAGTTTGAAAAATAATTTATTGTGGCTTTAAGTTATGCTTAGTTTGTTCAATGTATGGTTAGTCCTACAGTGACATGAATTGAAAAACTGCTTCACAAGATTTACGACTATGTCAATGTATCTCTTTAAAAACGTGGGTAGATGACAAAGAGAAATGCGGCAATTGATTTTTCTTCAAGTTGCGCGTGACCATAGATGGCGTTCAGCCAAAGCAGAAAGGCGCTGTATTATTTCAAACTACAGTCTCAAATGCGCCTGCATGGCTCTTCACCCTCGTGACAGTTGAAGTGGCTAAATTGTTGAAAACTACCATTGAAAACCCCTCTATTTCCCTATGGTTGTCGGATAACCAGGGGTACCAAAATGGCACTATTGATATGAATTGGGAAAGCTAAACTGCTAATTTTAAATGCTTTTGACGGTATCTAAGAAATTGTTGTTTGATTTTAAGAAACGCTTATGAAAAACTCAAAACGTGCAGGAAAATCGTACCTTCCACACTAATCAACGTCAACGAGATTTTGACTGCAACTTCGGCCGATGCAACTAAAATTTTACTCAGTGCAACCAAAATTTCCTTGACATTTGAATGAAAGCTGAGTTGATGCAGTTCAAGTCTCGGTCAATTTTACGGGGTGTCACATCCACTAGAATTTTAGCAGGGGACCAGACACCCCGCACCGGTTCCTACGCTCTTACCTTTTTGAATCCGCTTCGGAATAGTTCTATTGGCCCTTACTGCAAAACTTTATGAACCTGACTATACCTAAAGTAACAAGCAACTAATACCTCGGCCATTCATCTTGCCATCCAATTATATGAAAAAATTAATTACTAAAATAAATATCCAAACGCTAATTTCAAGGAGGATTCAACCTTGATTCCGTCCGACTGTTCCATTCTGACAAATTCCAAACTCTTTAAAAACTGCTTAAAATTCTATTTGTACTTTATAACGATGGAACCATATGCATGGAATGAATAAAATAATTAAAATAATGCAAACCTCCAAGGAGCTCCACCGCCACCTCCACCACCGGCGGAATCCATAGTCAGACCAGATTAATAAATTTGAAAGGAAAGTTATTTTTTAATATTGAGCACCGTGCTAAAACTAATACTTTGTTATCGCCAAATTATCATGGATTCACTTTTTTATGTAAAAAAAAACAAATATTGTTACAAAATAAAATCAAAATCGATTCCTTCTCGCAACAAATAAAGCATTCGAGACGACGACGATACAACGAGGCGAAAAAAAAATAAATGGGGAAAAGTGTGAGCGCCAGGCCAAGACTGGATGTTGCAAGTGATAAAAGAGAAGTCCTGGAAACAACTAAACTCCTTGCTTAAATCTGACTAACTGCCAAAGGGAAACATGTCGGTTGTATAGTTTCAAAACTCCTCCACCTTTTTCAATGCCAATAGATATAGATACATATTATTTTATCCCTGATTTTTTCCCTAGTGATTATTTTTAATAAAGACAAGTTTAAGTAAGTGAAATTAAAAATCCATTTTGTTTATATTGGAAAAAAATCAATATTTTTCTACACTAAAAGAAATTCGTCGCTCCTGCTCAATGTCCCGAAGCGTAGTAACTTTTGTAAAAATTGTCGGATTTATTTTACTCCGGTTTTGTTTGGGGAATGTATAATAATTGTGTGCACGCTGATGTTTGTGTGTGTGATTTTTGCCGGTCTTTCCCAAGTATACAGCAAATAGAAAATGTGCAGGGAAATAATATTATATTGAGTATATACGGTGTATTTGAGAATGCAGCTGTGCATAGACTTGAGAAAATAACATGTTCCAACTTTGCGTCTGCAACTGTAGGTTTTTTTAGGGCAACGGCCGTCTATGAATCGGGCTTTAAAAATAAACTTGAGAGAGAGAAACGACGGACAAAATTCGGTACGGGAAAGCTTTCACATTGCACCACACATTGCACACGTTGGAGGTTCCTTGCTCTTCTCCCTTCCTCCTCTCCACCAATGCTATTACTACACTTATTAGAAATCTTTCCCCCTTTAAAAATGAAACAAAAAGTTACAATTTTTTTAACGTTGGGATATCATGTACAAAGTCTATTTGTGTAGGTTTTTTTATTTCTTCATTTATATACATTCACATGTTCGGAGGAACTTTCAGAATTAAAATACATAATGGTGGATATGTGGCAAGGGATTCTTTATACCCATCCCGCCTAAACACCATAATCTTGAAATATGACGACGTTTATGTAATTGAGATCAAATGTTAAAATATCGGCAATTTTTTTGCGTGGTTGCATAGTTATTATATATGCCAGTTTCAGCTAAACTTCCTCATCTGTTCCCACAATTAATTTGCTCGCAATAATTGCTCCGGAGGACCAATTCCTTTTCAAGTTTAACTTTTTTCCCATGAAACTGCTTTCATAGTTAATTCAATTCAAAACATTTTCTTTCCAAATTTTAAATATCATAAAACTGTTTAGCGTTTTATCAAAAACCAAATCACATTAAACATGACAATAATTTTCCCCCCTTAAAACAATAATTATAGCATAGGTCGGAATTGATATTATAAACGACCAATCCGCAGTTTTTGTAATTTTTCCACTCCAACTGATCTTTTTAATGGGATGACGCTTGAAAATGTCATGTCATTTGTTGGTGTTGTACTCACAATGCAACGTATTGATACAAAAGCACATTTCCTGCACTGTTTGTGTAACTTGTGAGTTTAGTGTTTAAGGTGCCACAGACAAGTTGAAGTCAGGAATGACGCCACCTCTGGTTCTGAAAATTAACTTTGTATTATAGCACGAACATTTTTGAGTGCAAATAATGCAACACATCAACGTTGATGTGCAGTGCATTAGTAACGTATTCGGCTCGTGGTGGTCATTATTATTAATTATTATTATAATATGTACTTAATTTTATTATAAGCATATTTTATTAGCTTCATTGTTAATAACGTTTTACTTGTTTAGTCCAGGTTTTGGAGCTTCAACTGCATTTACGTAACCACGGGTATCTCGCAGTTTTAAATGGATAGTGCAGCAGACTAACAATAAGACATGAGAATCCAATGGGGGTCACACAAAATATAAATCACCCCCTCAAAAATGAAAGCCAGGGATGAGGAATATTTTCAAAAGAAAAAAAGTCATTTGAAAAATATTTCACAATTTTCTCCGTTGTTGTATTAATAATAATTTTTTTAACTATCTAAATTTTAAGGATAATCAAAATGGCCAAATCCCAAGTCGTTTCGCGAGGAACACGTTCCTGGATGAGTCACTCTGAAAAACCTGGAATTTCACCTGGAAAAAATGTAAAAAGGACGATACAGGAATTAATGGATTTCTACGAACGCGTGCAATAAGTGCAATGTTTACCCATGATAATTTATAAATAGAAGAAAATTTGATGTGCACTTGTGTGTTTGATTAATGACGATATTTAAAGAGTTTAAATGTCGTTTAAATCATGATAAACTCTAAGTAAATATCCACCGAGCCAAATGATAAACCCAAATAACGTTCTCATTCCAAAGACAGAATACAATATTATAGACGATTTTCGTGGTAATATATAAGTTATGTGACTGAGGTGTTGATTGGAATTTAAATGAATGTGCAGCCAATTATTATTCTTCCAGCACCAACTTACACCTCCAGTGAGTAAGCATATTTTTCTTGTCTGCACGTAACGTCATTAATAATGGTCTGGAAGGGTAGTAAAAACCTTGTTCATCAAATATTATATAACAAAGCTAAATCTGTTTTAGTCATCTCAACACTCTCTTCTCTATACTTCCTCCTAGGATTAAACAGTTTTTTCACATCGATACGGCAAAGCCATGAACTCTAACCTTAAATTGACACGGCGACACTCAATCGTATCACTTGATTATGAAATTCACACGATGGGCTTGTGGTAACACTTTGATAATTTTTTTAATCTTCCACGCATAGAAATGAAAAATAGCTGTCAGCTTGAAATTTTCTAGCTGTGACAGAACAAACTGTTGGAAACTATCAATATATTTTTAACTACGGTTTGGGCTATAAGTCATACCGAATTTTAACTTTTAGGGGTGTCGGAGTGCTGTTTTTTTCGGGGGTGTAAAAATGGGGGCTAGAACTGAAACTTCCAAAATTTAAGCCTTTCTGAATTCGATTTGCCAATGCAAACAAAATTTTGCCCGTGTTTAAAATTTTACCCCGAGTCAATATACAGCACAAATATTTTGCCCCATTTTTGTAAGCGTGGGGGTTTATTTGGAGAAAAGATATCCCACATATCAATTGTTAATTTATAACTGTGCAAATATTTTAAAATCTAAAGATTTTTGATCAGCTTGAATCAAATTTTTATTGAATTTTTATCCTAAGTCTTAAAAATCAGCATGCAATTTTACTGCATATTACAGGGAACTTTACCATTTCCGTTCATTTCCAATTTCCCGAATTTACGCACCCTGAAACTTAACTGGGGATTCCCAAACATATCCCCCCCGGCCGGTTCCTACACCCGTGCTAAATAATATTAAATGCATATTAGAGCAATTTATAATTAAGACCAAATATATTTGAATGCATACAGTGGAATAATTGATAATAAATCATATAAAAAATCATTGATAACATTTGCCCATAATTTTTTCCCTTTCAAATGAAATCAGCTCCAAGTGCATAAGGTCTTTGGCAATCCTCCACCCACGTGCGATTCTACCCATTTTTTTTTCCATCACCATTTTGCTCACATTAAAAAATGTAAAAAGCAAGACATGTCACCATAAGAGTCCCATCCTGCCAGATTTCAGTCCGCAGCACAGAGAGTAACCATAATTTGAATCAATTGAAGCAAAAGTAAAGACCATACGAAAAGGTAATAACATTGAAATAATTGTATATTATGCTTATTGAGAAGAAAACATTGAAATATTTGCATTTAAAAAAACTTCCCATTACTTCCCATGCATTGACTATATAGGAAGTCATGTATATGATGTACCTGAGAGTATGTAGAGGAAAATTTATTCGCACCTTATCCCAATGTTCCCCTTCAATATACGCAATCAGATTAACATGCGCCATTTACCAAGCTGGTCCCAAGTGTAGAAATGAACAATAATATCGTCACATATGATTACTTAACTTATTACTTCCACATACTTAACTGATACAGTTGAGGTCCATAGGGCTATTAATATACAGGAATTATTATCCTTTCTAAAAATGAACTTACCCCACACTGCAGTCATCAGATGGAAGAGTGAGAAAGAGGAACCTCTGCTAAGAAATTCTACCGTCTAAAAATCTATTATTGTGTGTGTGTTTTTGTGTATTTTTATAGCTATTTGACTTCCCAGTCTATATTGGACTCAATTCAATGTGGGCAACGTTCAGACAATTTCTTGCGGCTGTCATCGGTGAGTTCCAACGTTTTACACTTTTTTGCATTATTCCACCCTGAACCTCCTAACAAAGGGTCGAGGCCTCCAATAAATTAATTGTTTTTCTCAAATAAAATTCGGGTTAATTTTACGCAAGGTCACGCGTGTCGAAAGTCTTTTTGGCACGCGTACCCGAATCCTTTACGCAGTAACTTTCTTACGGAACTGTGTATATTATTTTCTCTTATGCTTTACATACATAAGTACATACTATGATTTCAAAGCTAAAATTAAATTCATAGGTTCTTTTACCCTATTTCACATTTAAATTTCATTGAAAATATCGTCGGGTAAAGTCCAAAAGGCGCTATAATTTTGTTTTTCCCATAACGTTACGAAAATTATAGCGCCTT
>JAQFXU010001558.1:0-27802 GCA_034693705.1 Spatulosminthurus flaviceps | reverse complement strand
ATATATATAGTGGTACTATATATTTACATACACTTTGACTCTTTTCTTTTGCTGAGTCAACTCATTGTCCATGAACTCAAACTCATGCTTTAACCTCATGTGCATTTCATTCCTTCATGTATTTCATTCCTTTTCATTATTTTATATATAAGTAATATTATTCCTAAAATTCCAAATCTAATAATTTACCTTAGATATTTTTAACATATTTCAACTTATTTTTTTTTGATTTCATAAAGTAATAAATTATTGCCTGAATTATCGACACTGTTTCTACCATCCGCTTGATTAAAAGGAACAAAAATTCAAAAATTTGTTACCTATTGTAATTAGCCCCTTATTAACTTGTACTAGTGGTTGGACCGGTTCAGTTCACAACTGGAAAATTTCGGTTCAGTTCAGTTCAATTTGGTTCAGGGGAATTTCAGTTCAGTTTGACCTGTGTAATAAACCGAATGGTTCAGTTCACGCTTTGAACTAAACTGAACTCTCTGAACTGAATTTCAACCCAAATTATCAACGGAATCGCATGATTTCAGTAAAATGTTTTTTTAATTCATTGACATCGTGGCAACATTTCTAAGTATTTTGTCCGTGGACAATGATGTCAGTAGCTTTTCACTCCTATCGAGGATTTTTTATTACTGTGGGGTACTGATGTACTACACTTTTGCTTCGCGCCTTGAATTGTTTTTACATCAGTTCTGTTTGTCTGCTGAACTGAATTGAAAATTGAACTGAACCGATTGTGCGTAGATCCAATTAAAATTGGGTGAAACTGAACTATACTTCCCGCAAACTGAATGGAAACTGAAGTATCTCAACTAAACGGAACCGATCCGACTACTAACTTGTGCATAACCTTAATATTTCAAACGCGGTGAACTGATTTCTTATTCATTAGGCCAGCCCCCCTATTTTGTTATAGCTTTTCTTCTATGCTATATTGAAATGACCTGGTGACCCATGATAATAATAATTATTGTAAATATTTTCGATTTTTCTCGGGAGTGATAAATACATTGATTGAGGTAGTTGTATTCATTCTTTAACAATCATTTATCGGATTCTTAGGAAAGTAGTAGGGTTGTAGCATTCGAAACATACATTTACTTACATCAAGCTCCAGTGTGTCTAGAGAAACAAAGGGCATAGCTACTGAAATTAGTTTTTAGAACTTGTTTTTGCAATTTTGGAACGTGCTTTTACGCCTCCTATTCGTTAGGCATTTTGTTTAACCACAAATCTGTAACAATCTTCAAACAACCATTTTCTTTGACCGCCATTTTTGCCACCATTTTGACTGCCACTTTTTGCCGCCATGTATATACCGCCATTTTGTGAGCAAATTTTTCGGGTTCCAAAATTGGTTTGTCCCCCCTGTTTCAAAATCGTGGCTCAGCCCCTGAATGCAATGGTTAATTTAACCATGGTTAAGTCTACCAGTGAAATCAATAGGTCTTACAAATGCCGCTTTGATGTACATAATATCTGATTCCTAGAATCGGAAATGAAATGATAATTATTACTACTTTTGGTGACGTTGGATTTTGGGTAAATAATGGGTTTGTGTCGGCATAAATCTTTTGAGTGAACTTTTATTTTTAACAATAACTGAAAACAAGAGGACTTAGGAAATACGTTTTACTTTCTGAAATACAAACAAGGATAGGTGGAAGGATAATTATTTTATCAAGTTAGTTTCTTTTGGCACATGACTTTCCAGTAAAATTGAGAAAATGTTACTCATATCACTGCATAGTTCTGTCTGCCTCATCCAGATGAACTTGAATCTCCCGAACTAATTGGCTGAGACCCTCAATGGTTCCCAGGATTTGGGTGAGCGAAGTAAGTGTGTTTTCGCAGCAAATTCTATTATCGCAATTTTTAAAGGCTGCGGCAAAAAATCCCGCAGTTTGGAGCCCAAACAAAACTTGTATAAAAGGATGCGCAGACGTCCCTACGGACATGTGCTGTGCCAAGTTGAACCCACCTTGTACCAAATTCAACTTCATTGCTGTATGTTGAGACGTAGCTGAGGCTTTTAGAGTTGTAATTCCATTTTTAGCTTGTAGTTTCAGCTCACCTGTCCAAAACAAACAAATTTTAGGAAAGAAGTAAAATTTTTTAAAATTTAAAATAAAATTTTGTGTATTTTTAAGAAATGAACTAACTTAGTTTCATGGTGATTTCGTTTTGTTTCAGAATGAGCCTGTTTGTTTGACGGAGTATTTTGTTAACCAACTTCGGGCAGATTTCCCCGCTATCATTCGGGCATCTTTGAATTTCCAACATAAGTTTCTCAGCTTGCTCCTCCAATTCCGTTATCATTCCCCGTAATTGAACGAGAGTCTCTTGAGAGTCTTTTGCCACGCACCCGGCCTGCTCTATTTGTTTTATCACAGCCTGAATTGCGAGATACTGAAAGTAAATGGCGATTCCGGATGAAATGGTGGAACTCCCTAGTTGTTTATTTGCCAGAAATTCCCTTTCGTCCTGAAGCATTTTCAACAATGATTTTTCATTGTTTTCTGAAAAAGTTAGAAATGCTGGGAGCCACGATGGCTGACAATGATCAATTATCTCTTTCTCGGTGGTTACACTGAAGTTGCAGTTCTTCACAACCATCATGATACGGTCTTGATTTCGGTAATCCTTGTCCCGCACAACTTTTTCAACTTCATCAATGTTCTGTAGCTTGGCCAAAGATGCAAGAATTCCATACACATTTGTTCCTAGTTTCCCAACAAGGGAGAAAGTCTCAGGGGAAAGCCATGATGGAATCTATTACAGACCATAATAAAATTTTAAAATACGATGACCAGCTGTAAGCGTAAATTTTAATAGAAAAGAAGACTAGTAATCATTTAACCCTTTATGTACCTGATTAGGAGGAAAATCCAGAAACTCAGCCGTCCAACTATTTGCATTAGCTTCCATCATATTTGCAAAAATTAGCCCTTTGATGAGTCCTCAGCTTAAATATGTATGCTTAATGAATTAAGTAAAGAACCTGGATAAGTGATGAGTTCAAAATGCCATCGTTCCACGTTCAAACTACACACTGAATGACTTGGAGTAAATATGCAAAAATTCTTCTCATAGGGGAAAACGTAGGGAAATTAGCACTGAAACGTTAGGGTGTGACATAAAATCGTTTTTAATCTGTCTACGACTACAGTGCGAGAGATAAGAACTTGACATGCATAAAAATAGCAAACGTACGTCAGTCCAAGCCACTGCAGAATGCTATACTAACGACAGAGTAACGTTTTCTACTGGAAGTTCCACTTATTTCTAGTTTGCTTTTACATTGGATTTAACTTATTGACTCCAGTCCAGTGTAATACTGTATTACACTGGATGTATGACTAACACACTACTATACTGTAGATTCTCTCAGCGACTTTTAGCCATACTCTCAAGTGTGTTTGTAAATATTAGCCATTATAAAGGAATGAAACGGCTTGCACACTTGTGTGCCCTGCCTCTAGGTTAGGTCAAATGAGTACATTAATAGCAGACGTTCATACATGTATGTAAGCATGAGAGTAACTTATTACATGAAGTGTGAACCCATACACGATAGTGTACATAATTACACAGACCAACTGTAAATACATCTAGGAGAATTCCTTCATTTCCCATGGCTGGCCTATGTACTGTACTTTCCTCCTCTTCAAGGAGCAAAAGCACTGTGCATTTGTTTACTTTACTATTTTTGTATGATAAAATGTATTGAGATGCCAAAGCCTGGGTGATGTTTTATTTTTATTTTACAATTAATTACTCTCACACTATCACTTTCCCGTACTTCAGTTATTACCTATATTTCTTATTAAAATAATTAATATTATCATTCCATATTCAATCACTCCTCATAATAAATGGAGTATATACTTTTAGGTGGCAATAATTGGAAATCAACAGATCTCACGAAGCACATTTTATATTGTCAAAGTAAGGATGAACACATTTTAAATTGTTTTTTATTTAAATATAAGGATAATAATTATTATCATTTAATAAAATTAAATTTCATACACATGACTTTCCAGTAAAATAGCGAAAATGTTACACATATCTATCTCCGCATAATATTGCCTGCCTCATCCAGATAACCTTGAATCTTCTTAACTAATTTGTCCAGATCCTCAATAGTTGCCAGGAGTTTAGTGAGGGAATCAAGAGTCTTTTCGCAGCAAATTGTAAGGTCGTGGTTTTTAAAGGCCAGGGCAAAGAATCCCGCGGTAAGAACTCCAAACACACCTTGAAGAGCAGGATGCGCTGCTGTACCCACAGACAAGTGTGCAAGGTTCAACGCGCCTTGAACACAGTTCAATTTCATTGCAGTATGTTGAGCTGCTGCGGCGGTTTTTAAAGTTGTAATGCCATTTTTAACATGTAATTTCAGCTCACCTATATGCAGAAACAATAATAAGAGATTGTATAGGAACTAAGCGAATGAGCTCAGCCAATATTGTTTTAAAATTGTATGGGAAATTTTTGATGAAATTAGCTCACTTAGTCTTATGGCAATGTCATTTAGTTTTAGAATGAGCCTGTTTGTTTGCCAAAGTACCCCGTTGATCAATTTTGGGCAGATTTCCTTGCCATCATCTGGACATTTTTTAACATCCTCCACAAGTTTCTCAGCTTCCTTTTCCAAATCCTTTAACTTTCCCAGTAATTCAAAAAGAGCCTTTTCAGATTCTTTTGCCACGCCATTCGCCTCGTCTATTTGTTTGGCCACAGCCTGAATAGCAAGATACTGAAAGTAAATAGCAATTCCAGATGAGATTGAGGAAAATCCTAGCGTCCTATTCCCAACTGATCTTCTTTCGTCTTGAAGCATTTCCAACAATGTCTTCTGGTTCTCACAATTATTTCCCGCTTGGGTCCAACAATTTATGAATTCCTGCTCTTTAGTTGAGTTGAATTTGCAGTCCTTTACAACCATGATGACATGGTCTGGATTTTTAACACGGTCTTGAACTAGTTGAACAGCTTCATCAACTTGATCGATTTTGCACAGATGGGCCAAGGATGTGCAAATTCCATATATATTTGTTCCTAGTTTCCCAATCAGGGAGCAATTCTCGGGTGTAAGCAATGCTGAAATCTATTATTAGAGATCACCCGGTTAAAATAGTAAATTAACCTTGGAAGTATGGGTGAATGGCCAATGGCCTTATTCATAACAATAGAAAATGGCAAAGGTGGGCAAACCATTTGCCTATCCCATGTCCTACATATATTTTGAATTTTATTTATAGCCTACATTTTACCTACTTATATTCCCCCTATAAGGCCTAAGACCTACGTAAATATCACCCGAGATTTAAGCCTACCTAAAACCTACATACAATAAAATTAGGCACGCATACATTAATGCCTACAAATTGTTTTTGCCCTTAGAATATAAACAATACGTGTTCTCATATTCGTGGATGTCCTTATAAATCGTCCAGTTTTTATTAATA
This sequence comes from Spatulosminthurus flaviceps, assembly GCA_034693705.1. NCBI lineage: Eukaryota > Metazoa > Arthropoda > Collembola > Symphypleona > Sminthuridae > Spatulosminthurus > Spatulosminthurus flaviceps. The sequence continues at coordinate 22,319 of JAQFXU010001558.1, read as the reverse complement.
CTTAGGATTTTTAGTTAAAAATATGAAATCCATTCGTATTGTCTCCAAAAAATCTGAAAATTTGCAGCCTACATATAATGCCTAAAAATATTTTTGAAAATGTACATAACCTACCTTTAAATTTCGTTTAAATTAGAAGCCTACATACAAAATTTACAAAAATTTGCTTGCCTACCTAAATTTATGCCTACATGTATTTATGCCTAAAAGTAGGATAGGCGCCCACCTTTGGAAAATGGAAAATAATAATCCTTACCCGGTCTGGAAGTTTATGAAGAAACTCAGACGTCCAACCGTCCACAGTAGCAACTTCCATAATAACAACAGCAAAATTGAATCCTTTGATGAGTCCTCAGCTTTCAACCTGTACCTAAAATTGATTAATTTAATGCAGAGAGAACGACACGAGGAGATGAGAATTTGGAAATACTTTGGATATGATTGCTAACTCCGCACTGATTTCGTTTCATTTTATAGGCAAATACTTTTAAAAGCTGAAATAGTATGGATTATTATATTTGTCTAATAATAAACTCAACGTTCTGATGTCGTTTTGTGCAAAAATAAAAGAGACGTCTTTTCAAGTTACTGCAGAATGCATGGGCATGTAAACCATTAATCTAACTTAAATACAACATATGTATTAATAAACACGATCGTTTTGGTGTCGTTTTGTGCAAAGATACGCGTCTCCTTTCAAGTTACTGCGTAATCCAAAGGTGTGCAGACCATTCACCTAGCCTAAATCCTATGCCTGGAATTCCGTTGCTTTGTCTTTTGTTTTATAAATATTTAAAATAAAAACTTGAATACATCTGAAAATAACGGACGAATTTTCTTTACAGGCATTAAACATGTTGGTCCCATTTGTGGATTTCAATTTGGCTGAAATTAATGACGGAATTTTTGAGAAAAAATGCTTGAAATGTTGGAATTAAAAATTAAACATGATTTGAAATGACGACGCCCTATGCAAGAGCCTTAAATGATCGAGGAGCGATGATTTTCACTCTGTGTAGGAATCCAATTTTGTACACTTTAATGCGTGTGCTTACATTTACAATTTTTCCTTTTTCACCCCTGCAAAAAGTATATGCACAATGCACATTATTGATGAACAGCCAAGAAAAATTTTCGCGGTAAAAATATTCCCAATAAAAACCTGGACATTATCTTGGTTGCAAATATGATGGGGCTAATTCTAAATACTTTGCTGTTTTACTATTGTACACTGCATAATGACGCCCAGGAAAATTTTTGTCATTTATTACATAATCATGGAAATTTCAATAGGCTAAGCCTTTCTGTTTAATCTATAGTTTCTTAATTTCTGTCAATGTAGCCTTAAAGACTCCGCTTGAAATATCTAATTGGACAAGAGCCATTCCCTTCCATAAGCAACATTTGCAAATCCATCGGGATAATTATTTTCGGCACATTCAGGCATGACGTAAGAAGCGATACCGGCAAGGTAGTCCCCACGAACGCCTTTACATACCAAAGCGCCGCCGCTGTCACCCTATACAAAAGTAATATAAATGTAAGAAGAATCCTAGGCCCACAAAAGTTTACATTAACCATACAAAAAGGGACTCACACTACAAACGCCCTTCGTCAGTTCTCCTCCCGCACAAAGCATCCGATCCGTAATTTCCCAGTTAGCAGAGCTATAAATCTCATTACAAGTTGATGTAGGCACGTAAGGTAAATTAACTTGCTGAAGGATGCTTGGAACTTGTCCCTGCGGATTAAGATAGCCCCAGCCTGTGGCAGAACAAAGTCCACTATGTACGGTCCCTTCCGCGGCCAAGAAAACAGGCTGGACGAATTCATTGTAGGTGAAGTTTGCCACGGTGGTAATAACTGCATAGTCCCAGTCTACTGTTTCACTAAAAATAACAAGTGTAAAAATTTACGTTTTCATATTTAAAAAAAATTATTTATTGTTATTAATTGACGATTTAAATTCTTACAGGCTGTATAAGGGATGAACCACTGCAGATTTCCACAAACTAGCTTGCTCCGTCCCCTCAATTCTGTACAAGTCATGGTCTCCCGCTACAACTCTCAAGCTTGAAATGGGGAAGCCTACGTCAATGCAATGGGCCGCAGTGACTACTTTATTCTCCGATATGACGCTACCACCGCAGAAATGGTACCACCCTCCACTAACGGGGGCCTGAAGGGAGACTTGATAGGGATGAGCATGAGGGACTGCGTTGTTCCCTCCAACCACAAAAAGCTCACTGTTGGGTCTTTTGCCAATTTCAATTTTTGGTGGCCGTGGCTTGGTCCCTGTAAAAAATGCATGGCAAAAGTATACACAAAAATCGTTATTATTAGATCCTGAGCAAAAAATCAAATTCTAATTTTAATGTTAAAGTCTATCGGTCAACTTACCCAAGGCAGCAGAGAAGCATAGACACGCTAAAATAATTATGGTCTTCATTTTTCCACACTCAAAGGTCAAATAACGACGTTTAGCACAAAACATACAAGTGGGGAATTTAGCCAGCTCATTTAATCTCACTCTCAGTTTTATCTCGAATTTCATTCAAAATTTGACAACCCGTCCTTTTTAAGCCTTATCCTCATCCTGGTTCTATGATTATCTCTTGATGAGAGCACAACATCAAAACAATTGAGTTAATTCTAATCCATGGGGGATAATACCCCATTTGACATTCATATTTCAGCTTTTAGTGAATAAGTACAACGAATACAGGTATTTTTATAGATGTGTAGATATGTGTGTTTATATAGTAAATAAAAGGATTAAGTCACGTATGGCTAAATCTCACCAGTATTACCCGTAGCAACAACAACATTTGATTGATGGAGTATGAGAACAAGAATTGCCACAAATGTTTAATTTCTAACAAAATCACAATCACAATCAGTCAAGAGTAGAATTAAGGTTTAAAAATGCCGAGGAAGGTGGAAAAATAATAACTGTCAAGTTTAATCTTTTGTAGGCAGCGGATACCAATTTTTACAGTATTAAATTATACACAATTATTGCTACCATTAATGTTGTTATACCAAATCCCAGCGTATGGACAGGTAAGGTTTATTATCATCATGCAAACGAATATAAGGGATTAAAGATTCGGATTTGTTTTCAGTCGTGTCGCTATACTTAAAAAATCGAGTGTTTTGGTAATAAATGGGAAAACTATTAAAGGGGCTTATAGTTTCCTTGTCAAAATTCTATATGTACTCACAAATTAAATTATTTCTCTGTTTGTAGCAATACATAATATGTAGACCGTGATACCTATTTATAATAGTGGGGAAATTCCTGCAAAACTTTGAACGGTTCACATTAATCAAATATTCTCTCCGAGTGTCCACAGTTCATTTTTGAGAAAATCCGAATTGTGCCATGGAAAATGGGGAAATAAGAGGTTAGTTTCACAAAATTTAAACCATCAAAATTTACAATAAGCGGGCTATACGGTCGGATTATTTTTGAAAATCAAAGAGACGGCTATCTAACGTTTTTGGAGATGTCAGTTAGGCTGATTCGTTGATTTGATTTTGATTCCTAAAACAACCACCCAGGTCAAATGAAGTTGGAGCGAGAAATTTTCAAAAAAAAAGTTTATTCTGTTGGACTCTGCTTCAAGAGAATCCTTTGTTCATGTTCGCTTTTAGGTATTTAAAATAAATAAGAGGCTAGAAAAACATCAGATTTTTTGCATCAATTGCAAATGAACTTGCCTTATTCTTTCACATGTAAAAAAAAGTGGGGTTGATACTCCGATTCATACCCGAAGGTCTAACAGAGTTGTCAACCATCTTAAGCCTTTATTCAAATCAGTAACAAAGTTTCAATGGTTAACGCTATCTATGAGGAATCCTCGTACAAGATTTCAAAGGTATGAGCGGTCAGGGGAAAAACCCAGTAGGAAAAAACCCCTTTCCTTGGGCCAAATTACATACCACCCCCGGGATTCGAACCCGAGTATGACTCAGACGACCCTCGAGTAAACCCGAGTCTATTGCTACGCTAATGGAGCTTGTCATTCTTTTACATATGTGCATACATATACATGTACATGCAATGTTAAAAATCCATTTGCCCGGGGTACCAGTTAGGGTTTTGTGCTCCCCTCACGTTCCTCCATTGTTACGCCCCTGACCCCAAGTATGCACATTACATATTCATGAAAGAGCCAAGAAAAATATTCGAGGTAGTAAGTTCTGGCTGGAAAGTTTAAGTACGTGGCTAATTCAAAATGCTTTCTGTTTTAATTGTACTCTGCACTGGCTTCCAGTAATAATCTTTTCATTTATACACAGGCATGGAATTTTCAGTATACAATAATATCTTTCTGTTTAACCAATAATCTTGAGAACTCCACTTGAATTTACATCTAGTTGGACAAGAGCCAATCTCTTGCAAAAGCAACATTGGAAAATCCATCGGGATAATAATTCTCGCCACATTCCGGCATCACGTAGGAATTAATACCGGCAAGATAGTCTCCACGAACGCCTTCACAAACCAAAGGGCCACCGCTGTCACCCTACCAACAAAAAATGCAAATATGAAAAAAATCCTTGTTTCTTATTCGGAAAAATTCTATATTTGAATCATAAAAAAGGACTCACACTGCAAACCCCCTTTTTCAGTTCTCCTCCCGCGCAAATCATCCGATCCGTAATTTCCCAGTTAATAGCACGGTAAATCTCGGAGCAATTTGAACGAGGAACGTAAGGTAAACTAATTTGCTGAAGGATGCTTGGAACCTGTCCTCCTGGGTTAAGATAGCCCCAGCCTGAGGCAGTGCACCTCCCACTATGTTGAAACCCTTCCTCGGCCAAGAAGATCGGCTGGACGTATTCGTTGTAGGTGAAGTTTGCCACGGTGGTAATAACTGCATAGTCCCAGTCTATGACGTCACTGCAAATATAGTCATTATATCATGATACGAATATTCGTACATTTTTGAATTTTCTATAATTTGGGTTCTTACAGGTCATAATTTGGATGAACCACAGCAGATTTATACAAACTTGCTTGCTCCGTCCCCTCAATCGTATACAAGTCATGGTCTCCAGCAACAACTCTCAAGCTTGTGATGGGGAAGCCAATGTCAATGCAATGGGCCGCAGTTACTACTTTATTTGGCGTGATAAGGCTACCCCCACAGAAATGGGCCCACCCCCCACTCACCGGCGCCTGAAGGGAGACTTGATAGGGACGAGAATGAGGGACTGCGTTGTTCCCCCCAACTACAAAAAGTTCATTGTCCGCTCTACTCCGAACTTGAATTCGTGGTTGCTGGGGTTTCGTCCCCGTTCCTATAATTACAAAATCCAAATTATATGTTATAAGTATAGGCATAAATTATTGCAAAGTATTTGAGAACAAAATCAATATTATTTTTTGAATATTTAAAAAAAAATTTTGTCTATATTTACCCAAGGCAGCAGAGAAGCATAGACACGCTAAAATAATTATTATGGTCTTCATTTTTCCACACTCAAAGGTCAAATGACGACATGGAGCACAAGTCCTACAAGTGCCTTACCCAACACTGTGGAAATCCACCTGCTCAGTTAATCGCCCTCTCAATGTTATCTCTAATCAATTACAAATTTTGACAACCTGTCCATTACAAGTCTCATCCTGGATCTATAATAATTATTATCTGTATCTTGACGACAGCACAACGGCACAACATCAAATCAATTGAGTTATTTCGGGCGGACCCTTCATTTAAGCATTTAGTAAGTACAGCAATTAGTTTATACATAATTATAAACTAAATAAAATGATCAAGTAATGTGGCTACGACAGAAGCCCGTAGCAACAGAATTTGATTGATGGAGCATGGGAATAATAAGTGCCACTTTTTTACCCATCACACTCGATATGAATCAAGAGCTAAATTAAGGCTTGAAAATGCAGAAGAAGGCGGAAAAATAAATGTCAAGTTTAATTTTTTCTAAGCAGAGTTCTATTTTTACAGTATCTGATTATTTTCGTTACTGGTAATAATGTTGCTACAGGCCTAATTTGCAATAATATGCACAATGCATTCAGGATTATGGTGTTGGTAAAAACCCGATGATTACAAGAAAAATGTTACTAAGCAAGGAAAAATGTTTCTAAAGTTGTTAAAAACTCCTCGGTGTGAGTAAGATGAAGATCATGTCTGCCTCCAGGGAAGATTTTGACTCTGTAAAGCGTAAAAAAGTAATTGTTAAAAAAATCCTAAAATTTACCATTGATTTCAAAGTTTAAGTTAGTGATTTTGATTGTATGAATTACTGTGAGTTTTTAATTTTCGAACGGAGACTTTTAGCATTTTCCACAGCGCACGTGGTATCCTCCGTCCCATGAGTGATCAAAACAGGGCATTTAATGGCTGCCGGCGCATGCCTCAAATAATCCCCTTTATCAATCCTGTTAATTTCCTCACTCAATTCTGCCATGTCATGGGTCATATTCATGAGATAAGACTTATCATAGTACTTCAATTGACGTTTTAGATTTTCGGGTGGCCAGAAATCCACGTTTTTCATTGCTGAAGAAAAAAATCATGTGTAGAAAAAAAAATTTAAATGGATGAAAAACAATGAAAATATTTTTTCTTACCGTGATACACCCGACAAGAATTTTTATCAATGTTAGCTTCCGCGCCCAACGTCACAAGCTTAATCACCGACTCGGGATTATTCCCTGCGAGGAAAATCCCCGTGGCGCCACCTTGACTCCATCCAAATACGTAGTAGGTTTTAATGCCCAGTTTCTACAAAAATAATAGTAATTTTTAAACGAAAATTTCATATTATTTCTTGTAGGTAATAATTTTCCTGAATATTATTAGTTATACCTGCATCAATTTCCAAACAATCTCCGCATCATCTTCCCAAAATGTGGGCTGGAAAACTCTTTTGTGGGGTTGACTCCCCCCGTAGCCTGGAGGGTCCCATGAAATCCATCTGAATTTCTCTTTATCCGCTTTTTCAAGGAATGGTCCAAAGTCTAACTCAAAATTACCTAAAAACGTTTTTTAATTTAAATTAAATATTTATAGAGAGCCTTATGCAAGTTTGACATGAGATTTGTGTACAGACCCAAAAACCCTGGTAAACATAGAACGGTGTGGGGTCCACTGCCCATCGTAATGTAATTTATGCTTAATCCGTCAATTTTTGTTTTAGGCATTGCATTATATCAGATATAAGCACTTAAATTCAAATAAAATATTTACAATGGTGAATAACCATTTATTACGTACGATTTCTTACACAGCACAGGCTACACGTTTAAATACAATGCAATGCAAGAACTGAGCAATTGCTCATTGAATATAAATACTTAAATTTTGCAATTGTTGAGCGACGACAGATTCTCAATAGGTAAGGTAAAAAGTCGTGTGACTCTTCCGAAAAATATTTTTTGTAGACTTTACATTTCCAGTCCATATGAGCATATTATGTATGTAGCGTATAGTAGTAAGTTATTATGTACATATCTACAAGCTATGAGAAATGAAGCATTGCTTTGTGTGTGCCCTGATTACTCCAAACCAGTTTGCCGGAAATTGGTGGGAAAAGTAGATGTTGACTTGACGCTCATTGAGGAGATGGACTGTTCTCCGGATATATCTACATATTCAATGCAATGCCTATAAAGCTAATCATACCCATCAAAATTTTTGACATTTTTTCCTTGGATTTTCTCATTTCGAGGAAGGAAAAAATTATTGTAGTTGAATCAATGGCAATTAATAGCACTATACAGTAAAAACTAAGGTGGGTTAAAAATTTTACTATTAGGAAAAAATTATGGACCATTTCTCTGTATGGGCTTGTGGCATTTTTTAACGGCGCATTGTTATTCCACTTTTACTACCTTTAAAATTCATTTAAAAAAGGCAAATTGGTTTTGCTTCTCAACCAGTGCCTGTGTCCACGAGGAACATGAGAAGAGCACGTGAGAATTTTTAAAAATTATTAAAGGTGATTCCCCTGCCTCCAGAACTTTCTAGAATCAATCCGTCCACTTTGTACTTGAAAGTTGGCTGTACTAATTACAATGGTATAGGATTAGGGTTCAACGTGAGTATAGAGATTTTCCTGTGGGAAGTTTACTCCGTAGCAAAAGTAATTTAACATCCTGCAATTAAAATGAACTTAACTTGTTAGGGCTGAGGAGGTATCCGGGAGGAAAATCTTTATCTGTTACCATTGCCTATATGGTTGCTTGAGGAAAATTAATTGAGGAGTAAAAATTTCATGCCCGTTAAGATCCATTTGGTGCTCAAAGGGGAATGTTTCCAATTTGTATGTATCCAATCGCCTATATATTAACCCTTGAGAGTAGGAAAAAATCAAGAGGAACATTCACATAATAAAGCTTCAACCTCACACTTGATTCTTGTGTATTATTGACGCACGATCAGAAAAGTTGTTTGGTTTGACTGGATCGGTCGAAGGTTGAAATTGTTACGCAAGGGAGATTTTAGTGAAAGTTGAAATAGAAATTTACCATGCCGAAAATTTGGTTGGACAGAAGTCAAATTCACTATGAAATTGCGGGGGATGGACCCAATTTGGTCTTGTGTTTACCAGGATATTTAGGTTGAGATTTTTACACTTTCATTAGAAATAATAAAGATGATTGGAAAATAAAAAATTATTTAAAATTTCCTGGGAAATAAAATTGGTTGTGCAATAAATCATGGGTAATGTACGTTTATGGAGAATTTTTTGGGTGCATAGGAACGGTGGAACAGGATTTCCGAAAAATCTTTGATGTAATTGACAAGAGTAAATTCAAGCTGGTTTCCTGGGACCCACCGGGCTATGGATTCAGCCGACCGCCGGATAGGGACTTTACTAGGGGTTACCTACAGAGAGATGCGGAGTTGGTGGCGGAATTGATGGAGGTGAGGGTTGAACATGAGAGTAAAATGCACTTATCACTTAAATTGTGTTGAAAAAACTAAAATGGGGAAAATTATTGTTTTAGAAATTGGGCTTTGAACGCTACTCCGTTTTGGGCTGGAGTCAAGGAGGTCAAACTGGAATGCTTTTGGCGGCCATGTTCCCGGCTAGAGTCATTTCCTTGGCAACCACATGCTCTGGGACAAAATTTGACCCTAAATCCACTCGATTTTACAAAGGTTCGACCGTTTTTGGCTTGTTATAAGGATGAGCTTTGATCAAACCATCGCTTGCCGTTTTTATAAAAATTGCCAAAATTTTGGTCATTGTGGTCAAAATCGTGGTCCTTGAAATTTTGGTCAAAATTGGTCAAAAATTGGCCAAAATTGGTCAAAACTTTGGCCAAAATTGGTCAATATTTTCATATAATTTGTTAAAATTTTGGTCAAGTTGGTCAAAATTTTGGTGAAATTGTTCACAATTGTGGCAAAATTAGTGAGATTTGTAAAAACTTGGTCAAAATTTGCGAAACTTTGTGAAATTTGGATCAACGTAAACCAAACCTTCATTTTGTATAAAAGGCTTGTTTACATTTAATATCCTTGCATTAAAAAATGCCTATTAAATACCTTGTACTTTCCAGCCGTCTCCCTCATTGACAGCTGGCCACCCGAGAAGCTAAAAAATCAGCTCAAGTACTGCAAAAAGCATTACTTGGAACAAATGACCAATGACATGGTGATTTACAGTCAAGAAGCCGAAAGGACAGCACTTGATGAAACTAAAGAAGCCTGCAAGAAGCTCACATGTCCCGTCTTGATCACGCATGCTCAAAACGATCCTAATTATCCCGTTCAATGTGGACATGTCTTGCATGGAAGGATCAAAGGGTCCAAGTCAGTCTAAAATAACGTTTTCTCATTTTAACTCATTCTTACTAATAACTCCTTCTAAACATTTTTTGGTCAAATCAATTTTTATCCCACAGGCTCCATATTTTCCCCGAGGGTGGACATGACGTTCATTTGACCCATACCGATGAATTTATGAAAGTTTGGACCTCTTTCGTCCTCGAGCACGGAGTTAATTAGTTTCTGTCTCCAAAGTTACTTGTAGAGAAAAAAACATTCAAGTCTAAAAAGAGTCAGTCAATTATTAACCTATCAATACATATTTTTATATGTACACAATTATTGGTTCTGGGATTTCCTGTATAGAATAATTCCTCAATGAAATCATATAAATCGAATTGTTCTGTCATTCTTCATGCTATAAATCCGGTCTTATGAGAAAATTCTTACCGTCACCTTATCATTACGCAAGGGAAGTTCATATTGTGACGCTTCCCATTTAAAATCCAAGAATTGCGTTGGAAACTGCATGCTAAAATATTATGATTACATATCGTGGGCTAAAGTGCAAAAAGAGCTATAATTTTGTGTTTCCCATAACGCTACGAGAATTATAGCCGCTTTTGCACTTTAGCCGAGGATTTGTGTAGTGTGTATTTCCCTTTACCCCTTTGTTCCACAATTGCTCCCACGCTCCCATAATACATTAATGTAGCCAAACTATCGGCTTATTACACTGTGCTCCGCTACATATTGCAAATCATTGTGTGCTATGACAAGCGTTGCTACAGTGAGGGAAGGCAGGAATCACAAGAGGCTTATTTTTTGCATGTGATAACATTCACTCCAAGCGTGCTAAGCTGAGGCAGGGAGGGCAAGTGCAAACTAAAGCTCTGTTAATATTTACACTTAACTTCACAATTATTGACGCGCTTATAACTTTTGCTATCAATTATCACAGTCATTTGTGAACGTTAAAAGGAGACATTTTAAAAATTCATTGGATTTACGTGTGGTGTGCGTGTGTTAAAAGATAAAATTAGGTCGTTTTCAGCGTTTGTGTAATTTTTTGTATTTGAGCTCCTAGATTTTTTTTTAGCGGGAGCCAGTAATTTGTAATTTAAAGATAAAATGCCCAAAATAGAAATTGACTCGATTAATTTACAGTATGAAGTCGTGGGTAGCGGGCCCCATGCAGTTTTGCTCTTACCGGGGTTTTTGGGTATGAAAAATATTCTTGAACAATAATAATAATTATTCAGCATTTAAAAGAATATTCAAATCTAACGGTGTGCATTGCTATTGGTATTTTCATGTATAGGAACGATAAGATCGGATTTCGACGCCATATTTAAATTAATTGATAAAGCAAAATATCGGTTGGTTGCATGGGACCCGCCCGGCTATGGGCAAAGTAGACCCCCGGACCGGTCATTCAAGGAGGGGTATTTACAAAAGGATGCGGATCTTGCGGCTAAATTAATGGAGGTATGGATTTTAGTGAGAAAAAACGATATGAGATTTCAATAAGGGAGATTTTCACTGGGTTAAAGGTTTTGTGAGTTTTTTGTGTAGAAATTAGGAATTGAGAGGTACTCGATTTTCGGATGGAGTCAAGGCGGGAAAACTGGGATACATCTTGCGGCTGCGCACCCTACGAAAATCATTTCATTGGCGACTTTGGGTGTTGCTTTGATATTTACGGAGCGGTTGGCTAGATTTTTTCGAAGTAATATAATTAAAAAATTTTTTAATCCCATAAAAAAAGAAATCAAGGATATCTGTATTATTTAAACATGGCTTTAATGTAGTGAGGTTTATTTTTAAAGTATCCAAGGCTCTGGAATTCTGGCCCGCTGATGTTTTGGAGGCTCGTTTGAAAGTGTATGAAAGGCCTTATTTGGAGAGGTTGACCCGGGACATGTACAATTATGCGGCGAAGGCTGTTCAAGAGAGGAAGGAATTTGTGAAGAGTGATCTTCCTAAGATTAAGTGTCCCATTCTTGTGATGCATAGTGAGAAGGATACGACGGTGCCGGTGGAGCTGGGGAAACAATTAGCGGAAGAGGCAAAACAGTCTGAGTAAGTGTGTTAATTACATTTCCTTCCAATTTCAAGCTTATGTACAATAACGGTATCTGTAATAATGTTTTTCTCATACAGGTTACATTTATTCCCTCAAGGAAATCACAACGTTCATATTACTCATACGAGGGAAGTCCTACGGGCTTTATGTAACTTTTTAGATGAAAATTACAATGAGGCTTAGCATATATGTAAAAACTTTATTGTGGAAAAAATATGTTGTGAAATCATTTTTGTAGTAAAGTTCAACTTTAAGTCATAAAATGTAATGCTGTTGTAAAAGTTAAAAGCCTCGCGTAATCTTTTCATCCATTCATGAATGTTTTCTTCATTCATGCATTCATTCATTCATTCATTTGAGCTTCGTCAGAATTTTGGGGGTGGAGGGGGAGGGAGAAAACTTTAATGCTGCATTAATATTTTGAAAAATTTTTCTACATGTTGCTAAAATAAAAAAAAATTAAAATTCAATCAACCCGGAAAAAATTCTAAGAAATGCTATTTTAGCATCACCAATTAAATCAAAGAATGGTCTTGTGGCCCCCCCTGCATGGTTTCTTGTCACGTTTTTTTTGGCCCTCCCAAAACAATTACACGGAAGAAAAATCGTAGTCAAACTGCTTGCTTATTACAGACTTATTACAAAACAGGAAAAATTCTCTACCCATGTAAAATAATGGCCTCTTTTCTATGATTTTTACACAATAATAATTGAGTAATATTTTATGAGCGAAAATTTCCTAGAATATTCAAGAACTGTAACTTTATAAATCTATGGATTTTATTCCTCCTTAAAACTTGCTCCTTCCAACTTGTAGCATTCAAAATATTTTCCCCAAATTTCTTTACTGTTAAGACACACTGGAGATCTGGAGTGACTGATCATGCCAAAGATTGAAATTGGTTCAATTCACATTAATTACGAGGTTTTCGGCAATGGGGATCATACGGTTCTTTGTATCCCAGGATTTTTAGGTACACTAAAAATCCTTTAAAAGGGGTTCTTTAAAAATTTGGCATTTACTAATAGGAATCATTAACTTGGAATCATTACTGCATTTTGAAGGAAATGTGGAGGATTCTTTTGGAGATATTTCAAAGCATATGGACAGAACAAAATTTCGACTTGTGGTAATGGACCCCCCAGGGTACGGGAAAAGCCGTCCCCCTTCCCGCGAATGGACAATGGATTGCTTCCAGAGAGATGCTGAAATCGCTGGAGAGTTAATGGAGGTGATTGACCACATAAATTACATTTTCTTTCCACGAATAAGATTATTTTACGTGTTAAAAATGGTCAATTTTACCCTCCCTCACCAGAAAATCGGCTACAAGAAATACTCGATCCTCGGGAACAGTAATGGGGGTGAGGCAGGGATTATTCTTGCAGGTTCTTCTCCATCAAACGTCATTAGCTTGGTAACATTTGGTGTTGCTGAGAAATATGATAAAAATATTCTTGATGTTTTGAAAGGTAAGAAAAGCATTATTTCCTTAAATCTTACCGTTGCTTATTCCGCTACTGCAAGCTCTGCAAATATGCTAAAATTAATAAAATGTTAATTTCATACGAAACACATGTGGACATTCATTATGTATTTTATATATATTCTTTTGTACTTGAAGTCTTCACCATGGTGGATAGTTATCCAGACGAGAAATTAAAATACTATGAAAGAACGTATGACCGGACTTACCTTAAGAAGATGACTGAGGACTTTGAGAAATATGGCCGCCTATTGAATCGAAGTGGGTACGATCCTCTCATGAGCAGTGCGGAGAGTCAATTAAAGTGCCCAGTGTTGATCACTCATTGTCAAACGGACCGCACTGTCAGGGTTTATCAGGCTGAGAATCTAGCAAAGAAATTTCACACAGCAAAGTATGTTTATAATAATACCAACCCTCCAAAACAGTTACCATCATTGATTTCTTGATTTAGTTGTGAAAGTGTTAAAACAAATATTTTGTTAATTACAGAATCCACGTATTTCCTAGGGGAGATCATGATTTCGTAGAGACTCACCCTAAGGAGTTTCTGGCAGTTATCACCCCATTTTTGGTCTGCGCCTTTTCTCGGGCCCAATAGGAACCCACATTCTTTCCTTGGTCGTCCAGTGCTAGAATTCTGCAAAAATGGAAATTATAAGCAAGTTAACACAAATTCTCCATTTCATTGTTACAAAGTTCGTTGTATACAATTTTATTTGTTAGCAAATTCTCTCTCACTGTTCGCCCAGTTATTTTTGCTGTTAATCCTTTCCGGTGAATTGTATTTCTTTGGAAACCGTACTAATTATTGGTACACCAATGTTGAATGCTTTACCTACCTAAATAAAATCTTTTCATTATTTTGCTGAAAGTTTCAAAAATAAAGACGATAATAACTACAAAATAATGGCAAAGTTCTGTAGCATAGTAAAATTATTTAGAGACAATAAACAGAATACTAAATGAGTGGAGATGAAGGATGAGTAATCAACAAGGCAACGTTTTACACTTTTCTGTTTCAACTCCACCAGAACAAGACTGGAAATGACTCAATTCAATCAATAATTAAATCCATTGAAACTTGAAACTTGGCTGGCCTCGTATTGACGTAAGACGTAATTAATCTTCCCTCCTCAACTCATTGCCAGATTTAACCTACATTAGAGTCAAATCCAACGCTTTAGAAAGGTACAACCACATTAGCCACGGCCACCCGCACTGAGCATGTCTTCGTTGAAAAGAAAAAGTAACGAGCTAAACCTCTCATTCTGTCACGATTGGTGGTTTCCGAATCAGACACCATCCGCATCCGTGGATTCCGATACAAACATTCCTATCTCAAAAAAATCCAGTAGCAAGGATCTCTCGAAACGCCCTTCCCGCTCATCCCGCTCATCCCGCTGCCATCTCCCTCCCGTAGCCAAGTCCTCATCCATTAGAGGACATAAAAGGAAAGCCTCATGCTCCTCCAACACGCTCAAAACGGTCAAGGAAAACCTCCAGGTCACTCCCAGCCCGAGTCAAAGTGGAGTCCCAGTTAAGAGTGTCCAGTTCATGTTTAACACTGAAGATGATGGGAGTGAGGCCTCAGATGGCGGGGTTCCTGCTATTATGAATTTCTCATCCAGAACTCCTCATGCTCACAAAAACCGAGGGCCTCACCTTGTTATGGATCGTTCCAAGAAAACCAGGACTCGCCCACGACGTAATGTCCCCGCACGGCCATCGCGCTTGTCCCACGTTCGCGCTGCTCCGAATCCGAAAATGCGCAAGAGCATTCTTAAATACAATAAGACAGCCTCTAAGAACTAAGTGGACGGTTCCAGGAGACAGACTTCTTTTTTGAAAATGGGAATCACGCTGTAAATTAATTATTCCTCTTCGTCAACTTTTAGACAAAATTTTAGTACTTCATTATTTTTCCAATAATAATATTCTCATCCATGCTTGTCTATGTACGGGTCAAAGTCAAACGAATACTCTTTTGGTTGCTTGTCAACGATGATAGTCAGATTACGATAAAATTACTATTCTTTTAAAACCTGCCAACAATATTTTAGTGAATAAAAAAGACGTGGAATTGAACACTCAAAATTTGGATTTTTATTTCATCTTCATTTTTTAATCGTACCTTGGCTGTAGCAGATTTAACTTCAAGTGGTCCACCCCGGTTATTATTCAATTAATAACATTCGATGTAACATATCATTTTACCTAATTCAACTTTTTGGCACATCCAAATGATTGTAACATTTTGGTTCATTTTGGCCTCAATCACAAATGAAGCCGAGGCTTAAGTTGCTTCGTAATTTTGGCTCATTTGACACAGGAAGATGATGAGCTGAGCAGTGGCATCTATTGAGACTCACATCACTATGACTTTCAATAGCCAAAGTATAAAAGCTGCCTCTAAAGCATAAAAGTCGAGGGTCACTGGAAAGTGAGGGAATTATCAAAAATCTCTTGCGAAGTTGATTTGTATAAAAATCCTCAGTCTTTTGAGTCATCCCTTCGTGGTAAAGATAAAGAAACAAGTGAGAAAGTTGACACATAGAGATGGGAGTAATTTCGTGTAATTAATTAGTCAAGTTCCAGTTAAAATTATTAAATTGTGGAAATAATTATTATTTACAAAACACATTGAGTACTTGAATGGATTATAGACGAGAAAGATCTGCGAGTATGCAGTCACATCGAAGCTCCATTTCGTCCCCTTCCTTCACATGCGGGTCACCACACTTTGGGTCATCAGGCTTACCCTCCCCTGTGACTCATAGGTCAGTAGCTATTTATGTACAGAAATATTTTGTGTAACTGTCCATCATTGCTTTGTTGTTTTACTGGACATTTTTGTCATGTTTTTTTAAAGGACTATTAATTCGTAAGTTGGCAAAAGTTGAATCATGAATGAATGTTGGGTTTACGTAGGATTTTAAAAATGTTAAAATATTTTTATTCCTAATGTTACGTTGTTACGTACATGCTTAATGTAATAGATATGATTGAATATTTTGTGTTAATAATGACAAATTTATGATATTTTTTTCTGTTTTAGAGCACTTTGTACAAATGCCCGAGCTAAAACCTACAAATTCTTCCGCCGTCTAGTTTCCTTCCGTCAAATGGACTTTGAATTCGCAACTTGGCAAATCATCTACTTATTTATTTCACCTCAGACTGTTTACAGAGATTTTGCATTTCGGAAACGTACGTATTGTGTTCATTTTTATGGTCCCTCGCTAGTAATTTTGATTTTGTCGAGGTGGATTTTGTGTACAATGTTCAAATTATGGTGGGACCAGATTAAAGGAAGGCGGTTAATTAATTTGATGGAAGACATTAAATATTATTATTAGTCAACTGCTTTAGAATGTATGAGGATGGAAGAGGTGTTGATGATGCAATCTTGTTCGTACTTCGTTTGACGTGTTTTTTAAATGTGTAGAAACGAAGGCTCAGTTTGCTAGAGATGACCCTGCGTTTCTGGTTCTACTTGGAGTTTTCCTACTTGGTGGGTGTTAGCATGGATATTTTAATTCAATTTAAGGCGGATGAATATTGTGTATTATTTTCGGGGATTTTTAATTTTGTTGTATTTTTTTGCAGTTTCGTGTGGAGGATTTGGTTTGGTGCTGAGGATGTCATTCTTTCAGTATGTGACACTATTCCTGTATGTTGTCTTTGTGGATTGTGTACTGACGGGGATAGTGACTTGTTCGGTACTTTGGTAAGATATTTTGTATTGAATGGGATCATGTTAAATTTAGGGATTTAGATTTGTGGGTGACGTTGGTTATTAAAATTTTCGGTTGTTGTGATATAGTGGTGGAGTTAGTGGATGGGTGTGGTGAATTCGAAAGTAAATGTTGGGAAATATCGTATGTATTTATTATTATTCAGGTATCTCTGTAACAAGTACCTACTGAAGCCTGGAGTGTCTCAAGATAATAAAGTTGAATGGGCATATTGCTTCGATGTTCACTTGAACGCCTTGTTTCCGGCATTAGTAATCTTGCACGGGGTCATGATTGTGCTCTATCATGGTAATTTAAGAGATTTGATTTTATTAGTAAATGTTGACTAGTCTGAATTATATGTGTGGTTAATCAGGTATTAAAACTGTAGGCTTAAACTCGTTGCTTTTGATTTCACAGCACTCATAGGTCACGATTGGAGGATTTCAGTGTTCATTGGAAATTCCTTGTGGCTTTTGGCAACTGGCTACTACACTTACATCACATTCTTGGGATTCTCATCGCTCCCTCAGCTCCAATCAACACGGTTCTTTCTGTATCCATTCTCGCTAATTTTTATCCTTTACTTAGTTACTTTACTTGTAGGTTGGAATTTGAGCACAACTCTAGTCCAATTTTACCAGTTTAGGGTATTGTAAAAGTACGATACTAAATCATGAATAATCATTATAGTAATAATCATTGCAAAACATTTAGTTATTTATTTCGTACTAATGAGTCATGAAATGATTGACGTTATTTTTAGAAAGATTATTAGTATTGTAAATATCAAATTTAATGTTATAAATGAATATGTATTTAAATCCACATTACACATTACCATACACAAATATTACAGTTTAAATGATTAAAATGGAGTGTCATCAAGTGTCAGGAATGGATGTGAGATTTGCAATAATGATTTTTATCTTCTAAGCCATGAAAAAATCGCCTTTTGTTAGAATGTTTAAGTATACATTTTTTAGATCCGGAAAAAAATACTTGTTATTATATGAGTCGTGTGAATGAGAGTGTAGATACTTTTGTATGTTGAATAGTTGTTGTTTGTGTTCTGTGTCTTGTCCATTACCACTACTATCAGAAATCGGTATATTGTAGAGTAAACAAAGCTGACGAAAATCACATCTTCTTAACATCGTCTTGATTACATGTTACTCGCACATCTAAAAAATTCGTAACTTAAAACTCCGGCTGGCAGAGAGCCTAAGACAAGATGAAATTGTAAATCATTACTTAGAAATATATTATACGAATTTATAAGCATATATTTTAAAGACAGTTAAGTATAGCCCAAGATCAAAGAAACCTTCCAAACTCCATAGCCCAGACACTCCTGAAGGTCAAGTATTCTAGCTCTACATTACTTGGCCCAATGTCGATTTTTGAAGTGCCATCATCTCTCTTTCGCTTTCTTCTTGTCTTTTCCCTCCTGCTCCTCGAAAAGGTTGTAGTAGTCCTAAAAAATAATTATTACACAAATGCTTTTCATTTAATAGTGTGTATCTATATCTGTGCGGATAGCATACCATAAATAGCGTAGCATTCATTCATCAAATCCCGAATTTCTTTCCCTAAGGTGACTTTGAGTCCCTCAGGAAGTAAGGTGAAGTAAGTTCTTTCATTCTGTATATTCATAGCCAGCTCTTCAGTTATCTATGTAATCATTATTATATATTTTATATCAAAATATTTGAAATGTAATTCATTGTATTTTACAGGATTATTTTATTTCCCGTGATCTCCTCATCAGTCCTGTTGGCCACAAATACAAACAACTAGACCATTCTCCACAAGGAAGTGTTGCTGGACAAGGCCAAAGAAACTACATTATCGTGTTTTGGATTTTATCCATTTTCCCGTCGAATTCTTCTATTGACCAGCAAATCTTCGATTCATCCTTGACACGCTGAGGTTCATCGCCATAGTCATACCACTCTACTTCTTTAATAAATATTAACTATTCTGATTTATATATATAGTTAATCACGTATTGTAAACCTTTAGGCTTAAACTTGTTACATTTGGGTTTCACAGCACTCATAGGTCACGATTGGAGGATTCCAGCGTTTAATGGAAATTCCTTGTGGCTTTTGGCAAGTGGCTACTACACCTACATCATATTCTTGGGATTCTCATCGCTCCCTTAGCTTCTTGATTAGAGCGTGGAACAATCGGAATTCCTCTCCCAAAGGAACGGAACCCGCCTCGTCCAGTTTTGATAACTTTTGACACGGTTTTGGTTTTGTTATGGGGTCTGTGAGAAGAAAGCATAGCTCTACCCATGATTTTCCCTCGCTTAGTTGTGGACGAGGTGATGGAGAAGTTCATTTTGCCCAGATGTAAGTCCAAGTCTTTATCAAAGCTGCTAACATTTCCTATGAATTTTTTCATTATTTTTCCCGAAGCTTACCAAGTACCCTCAAGAACAAAAAAAATATGTTGGTCAATTCCTTTACCATCGAGCAAAGTCGTGATTGGTCCTAGAAATACAAGCTCAAGTATTTTTTCCAATCATTACATAGTGAGTTTCTACGTCATGAAAGAAATGACAGTTTTTTGCGGTTCCTGTAAAATTTACAACAGTGCACTTATTCCAATTGTTTTTTTCTAATTTTGACCTAACTTGACTAACGTTAAGGGGCATGCCACAAATTACGTAATCAAAGGGGTGGGTCAGTCATACATTCGATTCATTACACGTCATTACTAGGTGGGTGGGTCCAACTCCCCGAACATTACGTAATTTCTACAATTTGTATAAAATTTTCATATGGAGTAAATCAGATGAAACATCGAAATCCCTCCTTGATGTCACCGATATCGAGTTCTTTCGCCAGTACTATATTAGCTATTTTTTCATTTACTGAAGCCAGGTTTTCCCTTAGGGGCTGTCGATACAGGAGGTCACCCAAAATATCAGCCAGTCCAAGCACATTTTGTGACATTTCGTGACCCGATACCCTCAGTCCCCAAGGGTCTTGATGACAATACCGATGGTCATCATAATTAATATGGCTGCCGGATGAATAAAATGGCCGCTGTCATTAATTAAATGGCTGCCGGATGAATAAAATGGCCTCTGTCATTAATTAAATGGTTGCCGGATGAATAAAATGGCCGCTGTCATTAATTAAATGGCTGCCGGATGAATAAAATGGCCGCTTTTATTAATTAAATGGCTGCCGGATGAATAAAATGGCCGCTGTCATTAATTGAATGGCTGCCGGACGAATAAAATGACCGCAACGTTAATTCAATGGCAGCTGTGTAAATAAAATGGCCTCAACGTTAATTAAATGGCTGCTGTGTAAATAAGATGGCCGCTTTAATTGATTAAATGGCTGCCTTTTTAAAAAAATTGGCCACAATAGTTAATTAAATGGCCGCTATAATTATTTAAATGGCCGCTATAATTGATTAAATGGCTACCGTAACAATTGCTTAAATAGGTGCCATGTCAATAAAATGGCTGAATTAAATGTTTAAATAAGTTCCATGTAAATTAAATGGCGGCTTTAGCTGTATAAGTTGGTACCATATACACAAAATGGCTACCGTATTATGACGTCACTTTTAGGGGTGGGTGGGTCATTCTGGCTGAAGCTGACACAATAAGACCGTGGGGTGGGTCAGTACCAGTTACACTCATGGTGGAACTTCGGTGCCGATCGAATTAGCTCTGACGGAGATAATATATATAATATGATTAAATATAATAGAATAGATTATAATAGAATATGGTTAAACAATATTCGGGAATATGGTAACTTTTAATTAAAGTGGAAAGATTAGAAAAATTATTTTTTGGTGATAATATTTAATTGTAATAATTTTTAAAGCCTAACATTTGAGACGCATGGTTCTACCGTTAGTTAAGAAATCTTTATATTTCTGTAATTTATCGCCCCCAGGGCTATGTCGTTGTATGCGAGGTGATGGAGAAGTTCATCTTGTCCAGATGTAAGTCCAAGTCTTCAATGATACTGCTACCATTTCCTATGAAAATGGGTTGGTCCGGTCGGATGTTCCGTGGTAGTTGGAAAAGTTTGGTGGCGTTTTTTCCTCGTGTTATTATAATTTTGTGTAGTATAACCTCGGAGCTCTTGTTCCAAGTCTTGATCCTCTTAATTAACACTTCTGAAATGTTAACTTCTGGAAGGTCAATATATATTTTTGCTCCTTTTAGTGTGATGTCTTTGGACTCAGAAACCTAGTGAGGCAGAACAGAGATAACCATATTGAATTAGGCAATGAATTTGACAAATATTCACGTTCTTGAATTTATGTTTTTTTTACAAAATATGTTTACTATTTTTTTTACTTAAACTTACAGAAATATTGATGAGGAAAAACAAGACACACAGCATCCCGAAAAAAGTCCTGAGAAAAAGAAAGGGATTTTTATGCATTACGGTGCAGGAAAAGAGCTATGGTTGGGAGTAAATACTTCGTCTCAAATCTCAAGTGAGAGGGTATAATGTCGATTAAAATTGATTGCCTTACGTCAACAATGTTGTAATACGAGAGTTGAGAGAAAAAAAGTGAAATGCAACAGGTCAGTAGGTAGGGCATCGTCACAAACTACGACCTAAGCTTAAGATAATGCAATCAGTTATAGTAAACTTATTGTTAGCTATAATTATTATACATACAATAATAAGTAATAATACAATAACGTATTATCATTTAAATTGTTATGAACTCTATTGGTTCATCGACCTATTGTTTAGTCAACATTGTTGTCGAATGTTAACAAAACAGCTCATTGTAGCATCACAGAAAACACTTAAATTTAAACTAATCAAAATTATACCATTGCACAGTTAGTCCTAGGACCCATTTCGCGGACATTCACCGTTTGGTGAAAAATGAAGCAGCGAATTAATTTTTTTAACTCAATCATGAGAAGCACCATGGTAAAAAAAATTCTGGGTAGAACAAATAATTTTTAGTTTTTAAATTTTTTGACCCCTCCCCCGAAATTTACCCGATTTCGAGGCAATTTTGCCCCCAAACCGCTCAAACTCTTTACCCTATAACTCTGGTCCTCGCAGGAGTAAAAATTTAAGCAGTATGAATTCTGAAAGCTAAAATGTTACACTTTCAGAATCTTTCACTCTTATGACTCTACGTTGAGTGCAGCAAAAGTTATGGCAGATCGAAATTCCTCAATATTTTAAGGATGTTTGCAAGGGATTTCGAGGTCTCATAATGAAAATGACAAAATTTT
>JAQFXU010001557.1:0-27806 GCA_034693705.1 Spatulosminthurus flaviceps | reverse complement strand
TGGGGAGGATTCAAGTGTGCCACTGTAGAGGGAATGCCATCTTAGGGAGAACCACTATATAGAGAATTAACTGTAATGTGAGGAGGGAGATAAATGGATAAAAGTATATGGAAAACACGTGTTTTTTTCATTTTACTAAACAAATAGGATTTCCAGGACAGCGTGTGTCGGTAATTATGTGGAAAAAGAAAAAAAATCCTTAGTAATTTAAATGTAAAGTTCGAGACAATAGAAAATAAATAGGGAGCAGTCCCAGAAAAGACTATTTTCTTCTCAAGTAAGAGGAGGTAAATTCTTAAAAGGAGGAAAAAGCATGTGTGTATCGAATTCTCTACACCTGCATATTTAGTAAGGCACAACCTACACGTATTTATAGTAGAAGGCAGCACACCCGTGTATAGGATGGACAGGTATGTATATATATATATATATATATATATATATATATATGCAATGTAAGTAGTGTAGTGTAGGGGAGAGAAATAATAATATTAAGTTTTACCACGACTAGAGAATAGGAAATTCTCATCCACATTAAGATTTCTAGAACGTCTCAGGACTCACAGGCATCAGCAAGTTCTGACGGGTCCTGGTTGCCTCCAAGTTCCTCGGAAATAAAGTCACTACTGGAATAAACGTGTCTTTCTTTCCATTACTACTATACATGGCTATAGGAAATACAAGTCTTTTCCTTAGAAGAGTAAACTCTCATAAATATGAACATGTACACATTTTTATTGTAAGCTAGGAAAGAGAAGGAAAGTCAAGTGAAACTCCCCTCACCCAGAAATTTGCGGGTGTCAATTGAAGAAAAATGTTACTTCCTCTCATCAATGCAACGAGGAGGAATACAATAGTAAAGAACAAAAACCTATGACGCAATTCTTTTCACCTCACTATACGTCTGGCTACCTCCTCAATCAAAGTTATTTTCCACGTGGTTTTCCCTCATGGTATTAACCCTAAAAATTTTTTTAGTACCTTTTCCCTATAATAATATTTAGTATTTGATTTCGAGAGCAACTCTAATACAATAGAGAGGAGGAGGAAAAAGTAAAGGTCAAACAATAATAACCACTGTACATTATTGTATGGCTGATGATGCACGTGTGGGAAAGTACATAGAAGGGAGACCCACATAAAAAAAGTATACACATTATAGGAGGGATGAAAGAAGAGAAATCTTGAGATTAAGCCAGGATTTCATTGAAACATGACATAAATGTCAGGTTGATAACAAACATGAAGAGAAAAAATTCCTTCCCAATCAAATCCAATGTACAGAGGAATGTTATGTATAAAGAGAGTAAAGAGAGGAAATGTCGAGTGGGGAAATGTTGTTTTTCTCAATCTCCCCCCGCCCCTCCACTGTGTACCTTCACGCTCACTCACTGCTTCCATGCATTATAAGAACAACACAAAAATATACATTTTTTACACATATAGACTAAACACCTCTCCCCCTGGAATCCTTTCATTCTCAATCTCCTATGCTTGCATTCCTCATTTTTTCACAATCCACCTTTTACTCGGCTTGTCATGATTGTTACAAAGCGATGAATAAAAACCTCCCCTATAGTAGTGTCAAATAAAAATAAATAACATCTAAAGCTCGTCCCATTTCCTTCCAATTACCTTTCATCTGACTGAACACACACTCTACATGTCATGATAAAAAAAAGTGTACTTTTTCCTACTAATACTAACTCACAATAATACATACCGCACACGGAGAAAGATAGTTTATTTCAACTCTTACAATACTCTAATATGATAGCACACCCAAATTCTAAGATCCACCTTTCTGTACTAATTTAACATTTTTTTCTCTACCACGTCAGCTTTCTCTCTCTCTCTCTCTCTCTCTCTCTCTCTCTCTCTCTTTCCTCCTGCTAATTTCATTTCTTGTTCCTTGGAACTACGCAAGCTCAAAATTTTCATAATAGGAATTCCCTTTGATAAAAGGGATAACAAAAAAAAACCTAGGGAGGTCTTGTTAGCTTAGGAGTAAAAAAAAAAAAAAGTTTGTGCGTGCGGAATATATTTTCCCATGCTATAAAAAGCCTGCATCAACTTTTCCTATTCAATACTCCTTCCCTCTCCCCACTCAATACTAACATATATCTCAAGGTAAAAAGTCAATTTTCAACTTGTCACAAATTCCTACTAACTTTCTCCTAGCAGAGTCTCGTAGCACATGAAGTATACGTACATAAATATATATGTACATTACATATACTAGATATGTGGGAGTATAAACCCATGGGGTAGCCGCAGACCAATTTTTAGTATCTTAACATATGGGGGAGAGCATGTAAGTCAGGAAATAATATTATGGCTAGACTTCTTTCTTGGACTTTTTCTACTACTAAGAGTAGTAAAATATTGGGATTTTCTCACAAATAAGAAATCCATTGAAAATATTACATAATTATTATTGTCTCTAGGATTTAGCAATTTAATGCAAGTTGTGTATAGAAAAACGTATCCGTAGGTGGAAACCCCCAAATAATTTTACTAACATCAATAAATGCAAAAATATTGCTCAGTCAGTTGAAGGCTACATAGTAAAGTGTGATTGGTTGGAAAATTTTCTTTTTACAAACATGCCTGGAAGGATCATTAAATGAGCTAAATATGTAGGAAAGAATGAAGAATGAGGGAGTAAAAAAGGGTAAGAAGATTGAGACAGATCAGGTGGAGAAGAGGAGCTATTTTTCCGCAACGATTCTTATTAAAAAAAACTCAATGTGGTAAAAGTCCCCAGACGCTTTTTTCTTTTCAAAGGGAAAATGATATTCTTTCTGCATCAGTTATTCTCATTAGAATATTAAATGAATTAATTCTAGCTTGAATTAATCCCTCCACTATAATTTTCATTGGATTTAGTCTTCCAAAATTGTATAAAAAGCTTATAGGAAAACCTATGAACTGGTAACCGCGGAGGAATATGAATTTTAAATTTCAAATTCCTTCCCACCTTTCCTCCTCCTTCTTTGCAAAATGTAGGATTATTTTATTGTAATAATTACTATTAGGCGTACCCATGGAGAAAGTGAAAAAACTTGGCTGTAATTCTGAAGTAAAGAGACGGAGGCTTGGCATACCAAAAAAAGCAAGTATTTATAGTGATAAAATGATGTAGAAATCTCGACAGATGAGTTGGTGAGAGGATATAGGAAGAAATTGAGGAATAAGTAGAGCGGTGGCTGCAATGGTCGTCCAAAGAATAATTTCAAAATCTACTCAAGCCCCTTGATGAGATCATTTATAAGTGATGAGAAGTTGAGATTCCTAGATAGTATTATTTCCTTGTATAAGATAATGTTGTTAAATATCATTCCCTTTCCCTGAATCAAGTGGCAATGGTATCGTAAATAAGAGGAAGAGATAAACAAAACTATTTGTTTGAGCTCTTCCTTCCATAAAACAAATGCCAAGTGAATTTGTTTTTCAAATTACCTCCCATTATTTGCCAGGAGAAAGAGAGAAAGAGAAAGTAAGAGAGAGAGAGAGAGAGAGAGAGGGTGAATGGAATGGAGAAAGGAAGAGGAAAAGAGAGAAAGTACTGAGGAGCCAGAAATTGCTTGCAATTAACTTCATCCTAAGGAAGATGAGAGCTTAAAAGTTTTCTTCAACTTAATTCCTTCCGCATGTTTTTGATGTTTATTTGTCTACTTACAAAACGATAACTATAAGTGGCGTGTATAGGTGAAACCATACAATTTGTCTGCTGAAAATAAACTAAACTTTCTCAATATCTGTCAAAAAATAAAGCTTTAAAATGGAGGCTAAAAACAGACAATACAGATTCTTATACAAATGTGTATCGTGTCGTTGGTAGAGAAAAGTGAGAAAAGATAAAGTAGGTCATTTAAATCTCTGAATTATTAATAATAATAATTGTAAATTATGGGGGAAGGAGTAAAAGGTGTGAATTATTTTCATTTGTTTTACATTTTTGAGTTATGGAGGGGCTTTAAATTCATTAATTTTATGAAGAAAGTCATTCACTTTTAACATGATTTTTTTCTTGGATGGAAAAGGACCGTAAATTGAACATTTACTAGGATTTTAGAGTGAAAGCAGGAGAAAATCAAAGTTGGAGAAAGTACTGAGGAAATTTGAATGATGGTGTATTTTTAGGGAAAATATATAAGGAGAAACTGTATAAGAGAAAAACATGGATTGTTTGGTGAAGTTGCTGGGGCAGAAGGGGAGTATGGAAAGGAGGGAAAAAATTTATTAGGGCTGAAAACAATTAGCACACTCTTCCATCTCTTGCGTGGCCTAAGTTAATTAGAGGTTGGAGGAAATTGCTTTCTCTTCCTTCCTGTAGCCATCGTAAATGAGGATACAAGAAATTTGCAAAACCTTAAGTACAGGAAATAAATGGAGAAAGTCGTGGTGACTCTAGTGTAAAACATACCAACCAAAATTGACTAGGAGATTCTTGTTCAGGAGTGTTCGTATGGTGGGGAGTTGGCTAACCATGGAATGGCAATTTCTCTCATCTATCCATACAAGTATGTATTTTCGAATTTAAAGATTTATGAAAGTTTACTTTCTCTAGGATGGAGAGTAGAGGACCGCCTCCACCAATTTGCTATCTTGTAGCAACTACTAATGTGAAGCATTTTAGTACGGGGAATGAGCTTCTTCCCATCCCAAATATAATAAAAGCTGTGAGCTCTCAAGCTCTCGATGGGTGACTTTAGGAAGGCATGGGAACTTCCTAAGTGACACTTTATTTTCTGTTAATGTGTATCTAGGAAAATTATGGGTAGGGAATTTCTCAAGGATGTTAGCAAAAGCTATGGGGAGCTATGCTGGAGTTGTTCAATTTCTAGTGGTTGGTGTTACATGGTGATAGATATGCTGCTGCTAGGAGGATGCCTTTGGCATTATTGGGGAGTCAAAGCGTATAGAAGGAGATTTTAAAATATCAGCTTTAAAAACCCACTTATTTTCATGTATATACTATAATTAACACGCGCTCTTATGAGAGTTCAAAAGCAGCATGGTAAAAGCTCAAGGAGGATTTTCTTGTGTCTTGAGACATCATCAAGGCTCATGTGTGATCCATGTAATGTATCAGTGCATGGAAGCCAACTTACTATATAGATTTACTTTCCTTCAAGTTTCCTTCCTTTTAGTAAAAGCATGCGTGCTTCTTTTCTACATGCACATTAATTATAGCTGGCGTGAAAGTATCGTCAAGACCTATCATAATAATAATAATATTTCCCCATTTGTCAGAGCTTGTCTGTCCGTCTGTCCTACATTTTTGAAAATCCTCAGAACTTGTTCATTACTTCGGTAGTTAATTAAGGACAATACAGTTATACAATACATACCTGCAATAAACTTATCAGGCAAGTATTGACAGCGGAATATTGACCAAAAGCTGAGAAGCCTTTGAATCCAGTACTTTTAACATCCAGTAACATTTTCTAACGTTGTAAACACTTGGAAACGGTTTCGGCCAGAGCGGCTAATTTTTTATTTGATACTAAAATATAAATCTCCCTATTGTTGTATTATTGTATATTGTATTTCTATAGCATTTAAAGCTGAAACTCATTATGAGTCTCCACATTAACAGAGTAGGGAGATTTTTAAGGTTATTAAAGGAGTAGGCTCTAACTATAGGCTTAGGTATAAGACAGATCCGATTCTTGACTCCAAAATTTCAAGCCTCTTGTTCCTAAATTGTGGATTTCAAGTAATTAGAATCACAAACAAAATAATTTACTTTTGTGTAGTTTCACGGAGTTCACCTTTGATACTCCCATTTATTCAGGGTTATCAAATAAAACCCCTGAAATTTTAAGTTGAGTTTGAATTTTTACCGCTAAATCTTATTTTTCACTGGTTACATTTGAGGGAAGTTTGCGAAACTTTTAACACAATTGTATTCCTCGCAGCGATGAAGAATAAACGCTTCCATAAAATAAAATAAAACCCGTTCCCCAAACGGGCCCCCAAATCTTTGCACTTACGTATGCTTAAATGTACATAAAATACCTCAGCTATGGCTGGAGTTGTGATACAATGTTTATACATAGTAGTCGCATATAAAATATCCCCATATAGTATTTTCTCCATGCAAAAATATGTACAGAGTAAATGCTGGGACGTACTTATGAGTAGAAATGAGCATTAGAATAAAATCCAGGGCTTGAATGGTCTCAAAACTTGTGAAATGCTTCACACCCACAAGCCTCGAGTGGCTCTGTGAGAGTATTAGTAAGATACTTATACGTGTAGCTAATTACTGGATCAATCCTTCTTTCGCGAAGTTTTTCTCTCTTTCTCACTCTCACTCTCTCTCTCTCTCTCTCTCTCTCCTTTGTGTATTTCTACTACATCACCCACACAAACGCCATCAACATTCTCTTACACTAGTGTCAGAAAATAGTGATAAAAATTCCGGCTCCTGTCTTCAACACTGTGAATATTTCACAAGCATAACAACACTACAGTCTCTCCTTTACTCATAAAAATAACCCAAGAGAGTGAGAGAGAGAGAGAAGAACAACAACAACGGAGTGAGTCACGCAGGACGGGAAGCGACGTGATCTATAACTCACACACATTGTTAGATACTCCAGAGTTTTTATCCTCTTTACATTCCCCAAATTATTCATGCCATGAACAGCCATGTCAGTCAGTCCTCCTTTTACACAAAAATAAATCCATTCCTTTTACACTCAAATAAATACTGAGAACTGCTCACGAACCCCCTAACAATGAAAAAACCCCAGTTATTATTTTTAAATTATTTATCTCTCTCTCTCTCTCTTTACATAAATACATTCCCTTATAAAGCCTCATCCTAAAAATTGTTTATCTTCTTCCTACTATAACCTATGAATACATACACCCATAAAAACCATTGAAGGACGCCTCACACTCAAAATTATTTGACCCTCTCATCCTCTACTATGTACTATTGGAGAGAATCTACTACTGAGCTCCTTTTGGAATTTAAGTAACATTTTACAAAAGATTCCATGTCATTTGATTCCTTTGATGATACCTTTTACCTCTTTTCTCCCCTCCACCTCCTCCCCTCCCTATATTCTCATTCCATTCCATGGAGAGGGAGGGAGGCCTATATTACACCATTCTTTATCCTCATCTTGTGAATTGAGCATCGAAGATCAACTTCACGTCTCTTGATGCAATCACAACGTACACTCACTTTGATTTACCGCTCACTTACTTCTTCTCCTCCATTTATCAATTATTGCCTCCCATCTTCCTATAAACCTCCCCTACGAACTCTGTTAATTGAGCGAATCTCTCCCCATCCAACTACCCATTATACGATCCTCAGGGCTCTCTCTCTCTCTCTCCTTCCCTCCACTGGAATTCCCCATGCTATTATTGTGACTCCATAAAAAACATTTCTACATCTATCTCTCCTTTAAAAGCAATGCTTTTAACTCCTTTGTTGCAAAACGTACTCACTACTTTTCCAAATGTTCCTACTATTACTACTCCCTCACTATCTCCACAATTACTTACTTAATAAGCTATCTACTATGGTAAATGAAATCAGGTCAGATTTCGACTCGAGAGCTGGAGATTTCCTAGAATCCGTTGGCACGTGCATAAATGAAGGTCTGCCGGGAGTTTATGCCAACTTATCTCCTCTCCGTCCGTATATAAAAGCCACAAAGAGTAAGATTTTATTGCACTTCAAGCTTTTCCTTATATAGTATATGAAAAAAAGTGCAAGCATTTTCTATTTGTCTCCCATGTAAGTAAAAAAAAAAGGCATATGAATCCACAAACACCTAATCCTGAAGAAAGGGAAGAAAAAAGAAAAGAAACGTTTCAAGAGCATATCGACCACCCCAGGATTCCCTATTGATTGATCTATGACTGCTGATCTGTTAGTTTTCTGACATTTACACGCTGACACACACTCACACTCTCACAAAAAGAGGCAGACGCAGACACACACGTACATACTACTTAACTAGAACACATCCGTACGTGAGAGTAAGTTGAACCATAAGGCGACTTCACAAAATGTATACCCCGGGATTTTCATGTTAAAACCCCACAAACTTACACAGAGCTTGAGACAATAGGGAAAAAGGAAAGTCCATATTTCTCATCTCCACCTTCCAAAACTAACTATAGGAAACAAAAGCGGGAGTTTAAATCTTTTCAAAAGATTTATTACAAATCCGCTCTGACATTACCATCCAATATGGACAACTACCTACTGAGAAGTTTATTGAAACATGGGAACTAAAGTCAACATATGCATACTCCATCCCTAGGCCTGACTCTGACGCTTTACACAAAATAGGCAAGGATCCAAAGTTAGGATTGAAACAATAGCGTTTTACTCTCTCTCTCTCTCTCTCTTTCTCTCTCTCTGTCTTTCTCTCCCTCTCTCTTTTTCTCCCACTCACTTTTTCTCTATATCTGTAGAAAAAAATATTTTAATAATTTTGGCTCTCATAACATAAAGTAAAAGATTTACGGAAGGACAAGTATTTGAGAGGAGGAGAAAGCAAGGGAGAAAGTTCAAAACTAAAATGTGGTAGAAATCCTCTTTGAAAATTACATTTTTCAACCTTTTGTGTGGCTATGGATAATATAGTGGGGGACCTTCACCCATGACATATCTTGTCCACATGGATTTGAAATACGTACTACTAATAATATGGGATTGTCCTTCTCTCTTTCCAACTGTATAGAATAGCTCCAATTTTTCTCTTTTACCAGGACTAGCCAGGATAGGTAAAGAAGAAATATCAAAATGTGCATACAATGTGTGCACATTCATAACTATAAGAGAAATATAAGAAAGGGGAAATGTTCGAATGAAAGAAATTTTCTAATAAGAATCTTATCTTTATATATGAGAGACTATCTGAGATATTCAAATCTTTTGATTGGTAAAATTAGTGTCACCTTCCATTCAAATTCACTCAATGATGGGACAACGATAGTGAATTATCTCAGCTCATCTCATCCTATCGAGGGAATTCTATATAATAATTATTATGTGAGACGTAAGGAAGGTAAAAGTTGCCATTTTCCCCCCACTTTTCTGTATCTTACTATCAACACGATCTGGAATTTTTCAAAAAGGGTTAAATTCAATCATGCTCATGTAAATTATGTACAAACTCCTACAGTTCATCAGTTCTTCAACGTACATACAATTTTCTCAATAACCAAAACATAAGCCCCTAGGACTACATATGTAAATAGTGTAAATACAAGGTTGAGTAAACGCTGAAATCTTAGATCCTTATATCTATTATGTATTACGGCCTACAGTCCAGCCTATAAGCTAGGATAATATAAACATAATCCCATCTTCTCCCACATCAGCAAAAGGAACAAATTGAAAATCCCATGAATAATAAAAGATTGCATATTTGAAATGTACATATACCATGGATACTATGTGGGTGGATACCTTCGTATTAAATGTATACATAAATATATACAAGTACAAGAAAAAATCATATATTATTTTGCATATGGCTGAAGGAAGGAAGCACAGAGAGGAAATAATCTCTCATGGATTTTGGTTTTATTCATAAATTACTATTATCTTCAACAATGGAAAGTCATTTTGCTTTTATTTTACACATCTATAATATATATGTGCACTTAAAATAAGAAGCTCTATTTATTTCAAAAATTAACAAAATGTACATCCAATATTTTCCCACCTCACAACCAAGACTGTATAGACCCTCCTTTTAAGTCCATTCCGCTTTTCCTTTGAAGTTGTACAATAGGAAATATTCACAATGCATGCTCTATTAAAACAGAGGAGCTTTCCAATCTTAAAGAATATACACACAGAATGTTGAAATATTACTAAAAGAAAAAAAGCCCATAAATTTTTTCCCCTTTTCCTCTTTCCCTTTCTTTCTCCCTTGTTCCTTCAGTTCCTATATTGAAGGTCTAAATAAGAAGAGAGTTTACCCTTGTGGATGACCATTGTTTTGAGAATGCGTACACGTGGAAAGAGAAAAATCCATGTTATTTTTCTCCAATAATGTCCGAACACAGCCTTTTTTATCATAGGCTCCGGGTACTTTATAGTTATGCATATGTACACATGCATACGTTTAAATGTACACACCTTCTTTTTTATACTTACGCACTTTATTATAGTAAATAGCCTTGTAACTTCCGCCAAGAAAGTTAAAGCATACTCGAATATTTCCTATCCTTCCCAATGCCCCTGTAATGTCAGACTGTTTCCTATGATTTCCAAAAACCCCGCTTCCTTACTCTTTCTTTCTCTCTCTCTCTCTCTCTCTCTCTCTCTCTCTCTCTCTCTCGGACGATGTTTCTACGCGGCTGTCTTTTCATCTGGGATCAGCCAAGCCAAACTGACTGTATTGAAAATTGTATAGTGTAAAAACACATGTACGTATTTTATACATTCAAGGATTCAATCCCCACACGTAGGAGGACTTTGGCTTTCGTCCGTATATACGTCATTTCTTCCCCTACAATTTCCCTAATTAATCATTGACCATTATGATAAAATACTATCCTTAACTTGTATCCTCAAGTAACAAAATGCCCTTGGTTTACAAAAGCAATGGTTGACCTGATTTTTCGGTGGTTCGCTTGGATTCCTCCCAGCTTTTCCCTTTCATAGTAATCGGTCACTATTCATGGGAAACTTCCCGAATTTTGTCAATGTCCTTTATATAAAGAATCTCGAAAAGCATTGATTAAGTAAACATGGTCTTATGTAATAATGAACTCCACCAAAAGTTTTCTCTTCCTTTCCTCGGAAAAGATGAGAGGGGGGAAAAGTGAGGCTTTTGACGCCTCCTTTTTTATCATTTGCTTTTGTGTGAAGCAAGAAAACAAATCCCTACGCCTCATCTGTCCCTGTAATTATATTACAAAAGTAATACTCGGGAGTAATTACCATGGAGACAAAGGTATACAATCAACTATAATTTCCTTGACGGTGGTAACTCTACACTGAAAATGAATGCACGTATAAGTATGTATGTCCATTTAATATTTACAATTTGTCCGGACTTGTTCAATCCGAGTTCTTCTAGGGCAAAGGATTTTAATGATGACAGAAAAAGTCTTATAATTTCCACCACCTCCAACATTATTTTCCCAACTATCGAATCCCTAACTAGGGATGACGTCTCTCTCTCTCTCTCTCGGTCTCGCTCTCTCTCTCAGTAAGCACTACATATATTCAAATAAAAAATAGGAAAGAACACATTGTTAATCCCTACACTTTTTACGTTTAAATCCCAAAACTATTCTTGGCCTAATGACAGCGAACATGTAGTGTATTAAATTCCAAGCAAGCCCACCGGGGTAAGTTACTACATTCTTCCTCCTCCCTTTACAACTTCCAAACTCCGTCAAAATCCTTTCCTCTTCCCTGCAAATCTCCCTACAACATTCAAATAACAACGCCAATTGCTTCCCTATAAAAAATGCTAAAATGCCTTTGTTGTCCCGTATAGGAAAAATTCCACCTTTTTCCCATATAAATTTCTCTTGTGTAGTGAGAAAACATTCAAATTAATCCTTCCACAAATTATAACAAACAACAA
The DNA here is from genome assembly GCA_034693705.1 of Spatulosminthurus flaviceps. Lineage (NCBI taxonomy): Eukaryota > Metazoa > Arthropoda > Collembola > Symphypleona > Sminthuridae > Spatulosminthurus > Spatulosminthurus flaviceps. Next base: position 16,212 of record JAQFXU010001557.1, on the reverse strand, counting down.
TTATTTTACTATTTTCTCCCAGTTGGAGTTTGAATTTCCTTTGAAAAATCTGTATTTTAAAACCTGTGCAAAATTTCTACATGTCCTCAAGAATAAAAATTGTGCTTATCCTCATTTGAAAATGGGTAAAAGGTGTGAGAAGAAAAGTGTGTAGTCTCCATATAGTTAGACAGGTAAAATAATAGTAGGGCAGGGACTATATACTAAAAAAACAGGAGGAGGATTATAGAGTGATTATTTATCCCCAATTTTCCGAGTAGGTTTGTTTGAAGGATCCGAGATGAAGAGGTAGTCACAGAGAGGGAAATGTAATGATGAGATGATATAAAAAAATATTACCTGCTGCATGGAGGGAGAATAGAGATGTCGAGAAAGGAATTGTAGTGACAACTACTACTACCCTCAGTAAATTGGAATTGGAAGGAGGAACAAAACAAACGTATATATTTTTTTTATATAAATTCTCACTATCCCTCACTCCCTCTCTCTCACTCACTCACTCACTCACTATTGATATAAAACCTTGTATTTTTTTGTGTCCTCCTCCTCCTCCTCCTTGATTCTAATACACATTTATGTATTACATTTTTGTATTAGATGGACTAGTTGAAAACTTATTTTTGTTCTTCATCTGTTCTCCTACCCTTTACTATACAGTAGTAGTAGTAGTAGTGTTGTTAGAAGGAGAGCCAGTGAGTAGAGTAGCTTGATTTCAGTAACGTTACAAAGGATAGAGGGAGAGAGAGAGAGAAATATAGAAGAATGAGAGAGAGAAAAACTTTTTTAGAAAATCAAGCGACATTTTTTTTCTTCTTCTTCTTCAAACTAGCATCTTTTGCTTCTTCTTCTTCTACTTCTTCTTCTCTCACTGTCCTTGTTCTTGGTTCTAAACTCAAGGAACATTGTCATATCGTGTCCAAGGAGAAAACTTTAAAAAAAACTTGTTAGATTTTTTCTTCTTTGTTATTTCCTTCTCCTCCTCCTCATCCCCCTCCTCCCCCTTCTTTTTTTTGTACGGATACTTTTTTAACCCAGTACTTTTTTCCACACTTTTTCTCAAAACTCTCACTCTTTCTTCTTCTTTGCTGGTCCGTTTGATAGGGGAGATAGCACACAAATTACTTTTGATCTCTTGTATATACGTAACCGTAACTATACACACTCTATAGTTAGCATGTACATATTGGTCAATTTGAGGGGTTGTATATATAAGATATAGGAAATCCTTTAGCACACGTTAAGCATTTAAGAATTTATTTTATTATTTACACCTTATGTTTAATAATTGATCAAGTGGAGAGTGACACTTGTGTGGTATAAGGAGGAAATGAGAGATGTCAATGTTTTTGGAAAATCCAAGTCTCGAGGTTAAAACTATTGTTGTAAAAATTTTTTAGAAAAATAATAAAAGTTTAGAGAAAAAATAATAATAAATTGCATAAGAACTGTGTCCCTCTGAAAGGAAAGTATTGTTGGAGTATACGAGAATAAGAGAGAGAGAGAGAGAGATGGAGGGATTTGTAAATTCACCATATAATAATTATGTTAATCAGTTTTGGGTTATTTGAGTGGTAGCGGAGTAGTAGTAGTAGTGGTGGTAACTGATGAGAGAAGGGATGTATGAGGATTTGGAGAGTTTAGCACTACTAGTAAACCGTGTATATGGACTTGTGACGGAGCCATGTGTATGCGCGTCCTGCTTTCAGCAAGTTTTTCCTTCGACTGGCACTGGAGCTCATGCCGTGGCCGTGACTAGCCATAAAACCTCATCTGTTCAAACTATATACACTATTGTACTGTGATATGTAGGAGACAAGAGTAAGTAGGGACTCCTGGTCGGAGTTGACTCTTTCAGAATTGACTTGCTCGTAAATGATTGTATGTATATAATACAGAGAAGGGGGAGGTTTGAGTAAGCTTGGAAAAATTTACTCGGGAAAAATGGGTGAGAGTAAATTAATTAAATTTTACTTTCTCAAAAACGTTTGTTTTTACTGGTTTTAGTGTACATCAAAAGTATTAGAATTTTTTTTCTTTTGAAAAGGTTGAGTTTAAAAATCTTTGGAAATTTTATGGATGACTGGGTTGCTTGTTTGTGTATGACTGAGTTTTTTTTAGTTGGGCCAATGCATAGCTATTCGCTACACATGACATTTTATCATTCATCCATATGGGTGGCTGAGAAATTTTCTGACATACAAAGGATTTGTATTTGTAATGTTCAAAGATAGATTTTTCTTGGGTTAAGTGTGATTTTCTTAGGGGTGGATATGATTTTTGTTACTTCATGCGTGTAAGAAGTTACATACAAGAATACGTGTAAGAAGTTATAAGATATAAGAAGAATCGTGCCAACTTGGTTTCTTATTCAAGAATGAGGAGCAGAAAATTGTGTTGGTAGACACTCCGTGCTCAGTCAAATATTTCACCGGCTGGATCATTCCTTTATAATTTAAACGCCATGTAAAAAAAATATGTATTTCTACGTGCGTACATTGAGTTTTTCCACACACAAACACACACACACACACACACACTATTATTCTATTACTATTGTTCACCTCGGCAATCTCTCGGAAGTTGAGTCATTCATTGTGGAATAAAATACGTTGGTATTATTTTCCTCCTCTCATATAGTAGCTATCATATAAGCGTATGCTATACTATAGGAGAAAAATACTAAAGCACGAGCAATAAGCAATCATCTCAGTTGTAGGCCAAGAGCATATTCTCTCTCACTAATAAAGAAAATACACTCCAGGCATAGCATTTCAACAGCTTCGAAAATTCCCCGTTACTCAATAAAAAGACTCCAGTCATCATCAACATCATGATGATATGGTGAAGCTTCTAATGCGTGAACAACCGTTTCTTTAAGATGCATACATAAATATATAAGGATTGAGTTATTACAGAGAGAAAAATTTCCCTAGATGTGGCAGCGTGGGTAAAACGTGTTTAAATCACTCTCTTTTCTTATTATTATTTGGATACAATTTAGTCAAGGCTATAAAACGTATATTAAAACATTTAACCAGTCGGAAACCATTTCATTTCGAAATCATATGATGGGAACTAAATTGTAAATAAAAAAACATAATTATTGAGAAGTACAAGGCAAAGTATTGAGAAGATTTTTCTCTCAGTTGAAATATAAAATCCCTTATTTTTATCCTCTCCTTGACTTTTTTAAAGACTTAAACAATTAATATGACAGTTAAATGGAATTTAGCTGTCTACGGTGTTGACGTGTGAGAGTTCATTGGAATGGATTTCTTTTATAATAATTGTTCCAGAAACATTAATGTAGTTTTTTCTCTGTTCGATTTGAGTGAATCTCAGATTTGGTTTGTCCAATTATTATTATTGGGTAAAAATAAATGATGAATTGTTTCAGATATCACAGCCTTCAAGTTTTCCCTTCACATTTTATCTCAGTTATTATCACTTGGATTGTATTATTATTATTATTGTTATTGAAATAAAAAAAATATAATAGGACATTTTGGGGGAGATAAATTTCCAAAGGAATCATTGCACATTCATGACTCAAGCAATATGGTTCGGTGTGAATGGAATTCATGTACTTTTCTCCCTTGCTTCTTGTGAGTCGTCTTCGGCTTGAATTCGCCAAGTTACAACAACCTTTTGATTGCAGGTAAATATGAACTTTGCTATGTTCCGAAGACTTGCTTCGGTTTTATACACCCACACGCGAGAAAAAAAACTATTTCATATGTACATTGCAGGTGAAATGATGACGGGGGAATTGAACAGGCGCTACCTACTCCTTCCACTTCATCAGGAGCAGCCGTCGTGTCATAGATAGAAATGCACTAAATTACTATCATCCTCCTATTCATTTGTGCTTGAACATGCTGAAAAAACTTGTGAGTAATTTAATGATTTGTACCTGGCTTTCTCCGTACAAGTACGTAGACTAAAAAGTAACTAAAATTGGTAATTTAATGTTGTAATATTTTAATGCGTGTAGTAATTAAGATATTAAATAATTTTTCTTATGTAGTAAATACAATTTTATTCAAATTCCAGATACTCATTTTAAAAAGAAACGAATGTTTTTTTGGCCCAAGCGTAATGCTATGTGTATTTGATTTACAATGTTTGAGTGTAACTCATCCTGTGTGGTTTTAAATTAGAATTATAATTAGAATTCAGGTTGTAAATTCTATAGTAATAATAATAATTATTATTGTAAAAAATATTTTTTTGGTATTATATTTTTGGTATACTACTGATTGAGGAAGACTTGAATTATTTCTGCTGGAAATATTAATATTTTTAATTTCACACACACACCATTCCCGTTCATTTTCTTTTACTGCGTCAAAACAATTTGACTTTCAAGTCTCTCGTCAGTACGATTGTGAGAAGTGTAAAAATGTGTCCTAGAAGTGAGACTGACCAAAATATTGTAAATTTTTGGCTATGTAATTATCCTTGAAATAAATTAGACTAATGAGTACTTCCGTATTCACATGGCATATAATTGCTGTATAAAATATCACATATAATACGTGTCTTTCGAACAACCAACACATTATTATTCATTTGGCCGGTGCGGTGTCTACGAGTAATAATTATTATTATTGCTATAGTCCTACAATTAAAAGCCATAGGTTTTAGTTCATATTGAAATGACATTACAAGATTTACAGCACAAATTGTGAGTGACTGGTTGCAGAAATATTATTGTCCATTTTACAAAGACCAAATGTTTTAAGAAAAAAAAGTATTTATTTTAGAGTAAGCCTTACTATGTGCAAGGGAAAATATCAACATGGAAAATATACACAAGGGATTTGCTATACTAAAAAAATTGTTCCTGGAATTTTTACCCTCGTATTTACACCAAAGTTTCATAAGCTCCCCAGGGAAATCTGTTAACCTAAAAACAATAACTCAAACGCTCTACTTGCCGGTGATTACTGATGGCAAAACAAAGCCCCAATTATTATCCATGAAACAACAGGGTTTCTATTAGGGATCACTTCCAAGGTATTTTCTCGGGATTTCTTTTTTCAAAATCACCTCCATGAAAAAGTTACTTCCGCTGTACCCAAACTATCCAACCAAAGATTAAGCCGTATAAAGTTTCAGCGTACAATAATTAACCTGGAAAATCCATGTGAAGGATTTTTTTACAGAGATTAAAAAACTCACTTCTAATAAATGATCTATACAATGTAGAGACAATATATTTATATAACATTGTGGTATGTTTATAATATTATAATTTATAATATTATTCCAACCGTTATTATTAATCATTATTTTTGGCCTCTTTAGCAAATTCCTTCCAAAATAATCTAGCTACTTATTAAAATTCCAATTTTTTAGAAGATTCCGTTATTACGAGGCCCAGTGAGTTCACATTAAAATTGCTTTCCCCTACCACGATTTCCCTATTTCAACATTATATACATACGTACTTGGAAAAAATTAGAAGGCTTTCAAATTATAACAGTGTCATGGAAATCCTGTATCTATAATGTTACTGGTTGACAACTCTACAAGGCCTTATGTTAATCTGTATCGTAATATAAACCCAAGTTTTTTTATAGCATTACAACATATCTGCATGGCATTACTAAATAGTAGCACGCTTAAATTCATTTTACAACAACCTGGAGGCAGGTAAGCATAGCCGCATAGAAAGCTTACATGTAAAAATGCCTAATAAAATTAACAAAAACAAGATAATTTAATCAGCCAAATTGTTACAACAACAATTTCAAAATAAAGAAAATATTTTGTATAGTATAATCCACCCCCACCGTTCAAGGGAATAGGGCTGAGATTTCTTACAGAAAGAAACTCAACCGAATAATCAAGTAATTATGGATAAAGAGGGATTAACAAGTTGAACGTGAGGGATGCAACATAGACCCGTCCAGTTCCTCTAATGTCAGTTCCTGGTCTGTGTCCTTTTAAAAAAATTGTCACCCCTGTCATTGGCTGATGATCTACTTACGAAATTGTGTAACAAAAATCGGATATATTTGCCACTACAAAAGTTCAGCGAACAAGTTTCATAATAACTGATCCAGCTGCCACAAGACTCATACAAATAATTCTCCATCATTCTGATATGAACATGAAAAAAGAGTCCATATATTAACCTCCTGTCCCTTACTATTAAATTATTATATAAAAGTCATGAAATTCCAGTAATTCCCTTGACCATAGTCGTATATAGACTCTAGTAAAGCGGTACAGTCACCAAAAGTGTTACAGTAGATTCCCTATATAGTGGTTACCCCTAAAATGGCATTCTCTCTACAGTGGCAGGCTCAATTCCTCCCCAGAGATTCCCCATGTTTATTGTATACGCTATAGGGGGGGCTTTTTGAACATCTCTATGTAGTGGCAAAATTTGTAAGAATTTTCTGCTTTCAAGGCAATTTTTGCCCCATTTTTTATCGAAATTACTCTGTTTTCAGATAAAAAGTTAAAAAAGATTATATTGTCAATTTAAGATTAATTTTTGACAATAGGATTTTGTCACATTTTTTGGTGATACCTCCAGAAGTCCCATAAACTTACATCTTAATAGGAAAATGTATAGAACGCTGTTGCCGAGTAGATTGCTTCAGTTTGATGAAGAAAGAATCATTTTACTTCTTTGAAAAATGGAATTTTAATTTATTTCAAAATTGGAATGTTATGTTATTTTAAAATTGAAAATTAGTATTTAGTTTGAAAAAGGTAAATTTAAGTGAAAAATTGAAATATTTAATTTCGATGAAATTATTATTTTTAATTGTAAAAAGTTGACATTCGGCAGAATGATTTGCCACATAAAATAATGCGATATAATTTTATTGGAGAAATAGCTAAAACTGAATTTCTTACTCCCAAAATGAGTGTAAAAGCAAATGTTCAAACAATCAGAGCTTCAGTCTTTCTGGATGATTGGAGTAGCTCTGATCTCTGGGAAGATAGGTGCAGGGAGAAGCTCCCTAATAGCTTTCGCAGACACTATGAAACAAACATTTTGAAAATGCCCAATCCCAACTATATCCTTGGACTTTGATGGGTCAAAGGATGTTCTGTCAAGTTGGTTGCGGCTGTACCATAGTTGAAGATAGTCAATTATAGGTCAAGTTAAGTAGCGTTGCAGATCTTTGAAGAAGCTTACCACCCTACCGTGATGCTGTAGTCCATGATGATGTCCATGTTGTAGTATATGAGGCTCTCTATTCTACTTCTCCATGTTGTCCCTGCTACATTACATGCTGTGAAATAAATGAAGATTGTCAAGTCTCATCACAACTTTTCTATATGAATCTATAGCCAAATGCTGTTGTTACTCTTGAACCTACATACTTATGATGTTGCCAACACTACATGTCTATACTGATGTCAATGCTATTACATGTGCGCAGATGAATGTTTACGTAAATTAATGGTGTTTAATTAAATACTTAAAGTTTGCTATTACTACAACAATAGCTGGTCCTTCGAAATATTGAACAACCACGTTAACCCAAATGGCTCGTTAACAAACGCTATAGTGACAGGATTTCTGAGATCCCTTGGATGCCACTGTATGGGGAATCTACTGTAAATCGTTGAAACAATACATACTCCCTGGAAACGCTCGTAGACTGAGTACTTTTCTTATTCCATCAATTCCATAATCTTCTAAATCATATTCACCACCATTTACATAGAAATCATATAAATTAAAATTGTAACTCTTAAGCAGCATTAAAATAATATAAAACTTTTGCTCAAATTTGTACATGCCAGTGTCTCTCATCAGGGCAAATATCATAAGGATTGATAGTCCTAAATAAATATTGTATGTTCTCTCCGTATAAGTATAAGCAAGCACCCCTGTTTTTCTACCTATTAAACCCAAGGTCCTCCTATTTCTATAAAGCGAATCACTTTTTATTAATATTTTCAAATGCTTCCGGATATTACATTAGAATCGAGGGAATTTCCATGGCTTATGTTTCTCCAAATTATACAGTCATCTTTGATAGGTTAAATTTCTTCCTCAAGATGATTATCTATGCCTCATTAATTCCCTGAAATAATTCACAGTTGACCATACTAAACCATACTAAATAAATATATACAAAAATATCCATACATACACATGCTAAAAACATACATAAAATAAGGGCAGCCTATGATAATTGCACGGATTTCCCTCCGGCAACAAATGTTTAAGTGCTATAAAAGGGGAACAAATCCCTTTTACACACAAGTCAAACACTGGATTTGAGGATGAAAAGGTGTTTTAGGATACGAAAAAACTCGTTTTTTTCTCCTTTGCATATCATTCCTAAAGCTTCTTCTTCTTCTTCCTTTACCAAACTGTATAAAGCCATCAACACGTGTGGGTGTAATGGAGAAAAAGGCTAGAAGGTAATATAATGAGCAAGCAGTGTAGTCTACAGATGGTCATGTTTCCAACAAGCCTATAATTTTCTCAATAAGTGCTCAAAAATCTTATGGGTATCTGAATACATACGTGTGTGTGCATTATTGAGAAATATCTTTAACCTTGTGAAGAAATCCAGGAAGGTTTGGATATTATGGAGAAAAAATTATGTGGAGAGACGAAGAGATTAGAGGGAGAGAGAGAGAAGAAAAGCTTCAATTGAGGTTGAAATATGAGTACTGATCATTAAAACTTTTCGCACCATTCAACTTAATTAACAATTACTTGTAACCTACACCATAAAAATCCTCCTCTCTTCTTTATCATCATAAGTAGTAACTATTACATGATTTTATTGTATCACAAAAAAATCCCAAACATAAAAAGACCTACAAATTAAAAGCTACGAATATCTACTTTTTTTCAAGCTTCAATGGACAGAGAGAGAGAAAAAAATTTTTTCCTTACCTCCCTATCACTTTAGTATTGTAAATTGATATAGTAGTTTATGACGGCACGCACGCATCCTTATGGATGACCGTATAGATTGGAGGTTGAGAAAAGAATGCTCTGATCAAGAACAAATGACTTTCCCTTCCCTAATGTCATAGACTCGCTCTCTCTCTCTCACTCTCTATTATCTCATGTAGTATTTTATGTCCTGCCGTGAATCATTCACTCCTGTATTCAAAAATTAATTGCTTGCTTCTCAGTAATAATAATAATTATAATTATTTAGTATTTTCTATTTTTTCACCATCTCTCATTCCTTCTACACTTTTTTTAATGATCCACATATGTACATATCTTTGGCTTTGGCTAAAGTGCAAAAGAAGCTAAAATTTTATTTTCCCCCGGAACTTACGGAAAATTTAGCACTTTTTGCACTTATATATTTAGCCATTATGTACATATGTACTCAATTTCCAAGCACAGTTAAGAAAAAATTATTACAAGGAATTTTTACTATATTGACCAACCTCCTATATTATTTATGGTATTGATATCCCATGCAAATATACGTTATTTGAATCTTTTTTTTAACAATTAAAAAAGCCATATGTATGTAAAAAAAAATGTGTATAATAAAGATGAAATTATTATTATTATGGTCAAGTTAATTATTAAAAAACTTACATGGAAGATACGAGCCAAAATTGGTAGTAACCTTGATAATGATTTGGCAATTCACACATGATTGAGCGAGCGGTCCAATGATTTCCACATAAAGGTTTCTGTACTCTATGAACTCTTTGTTCTTTCAGGAATAATGACAAATCACGAGGACTCTGATGTGGACAGATATTCCTTCACTTATTCAACACGTCTTTTTACAATACGAAAATACATTATAATTCTATAGAAATTGTCTCAACAATCCTCTTTTTAATATTTCTCTCTTATCATTGTATGCTTTGTCATTTCTCTCATAATTTGTAAGAACGTTACAATAATTTTATTAGAATTATTATTATCACTCTTACTATTCTTACTACTCTTACGCCACCGCCCCCAAAATAGAAAATCTTCCAACCGATACTATAGTATGTACAAGGCAATTGAAAAAAAACCTTTGATTGGACCAAGTCTCCCTCTTTTTTATTTGCGTCCATATTTCTGTGCATATGAAAGACGTTTCAATGGAAAACTAGGGAAACTTTTAAATCTGAGGGTTTTAGTATAGTAGAAAAGAAATTTTATTACTTAATACATACTTTACATGGGTAGTTACAATATAGGAAGGAACTTATTGCTGAATCAGGTCTACAATGTAAGAAAAAGTGGGGGGGGGAACTAAGAGCTTGGTTTTGTTATTTCCACTTCACCACGTAACTTTTGATTTGTTGACAAAGTTGGAGAGTGGAAGATCCTCCAAAACCTTCAAGTATATAAAAAGTTATATAGAGAAAAAGGAATTGATAATCAATAATTATTTTCAATCCATATAGCATACACATATAGAAAGGAAATACATGGTAGGGGAAAGTTGATGGAAAAAGATTATTTCAGAATATTACCTTCCTCCTCAACATACATATCTACACTACATACATATGTACAGTGTGTAGTACAAAGAGTACATGAAAGTTTTCTAAACCTATAGAATTCATTACCTATCTTTTACATCATAGCATTCTACATAGCTATATATGCGATTACAAGGGAAATAGCTCATTTTCCAATATATCGCTGGCTAAAGTGCAAAAGGGGCTATAATTTTGTTTTTCCCATAACCTTGCGAAAATTATAGCCCCTTTTGCACTTTAGCCCACGATATGCATTTTTAATTTAGTACGTATAAACCCTAAAACTAAGCTTATAATTAACCTATACATTTTCAAGGTACACTATTCTACATATATGTACATATATGTACGGTACATTTGACTACATTATAATATATTTATAAGGAAAATGTGTGAAAGTTCCAAGTTATCAGGTTTTTTCATGATGATTTTTCCCAAAAGAACCCTACTTGACGCCAAAATAGTATCCAAGCACGTGGCTTTTTAATACAAAACTTTATACTAGTCCCGGGAGAACTCCAATGTGATTAAAGAATTTCCCATGAATATTCTCTCTCCAAGTAAGGGAATTTGGGATCATATACTTATACTATGTGTAGCTAAATTACAATTTACAAAGGACAGAGAAAGAGAGAGAGAGAGAGAGATAGTTTAATCAGATCAATAACATGATCAACCTTCTCTCCTCACCTAAGTAAAAGTCTGTATATGTGCGTGAACAAATCAAATACTAGCTATTTGTAGCATTAAACAAGGTTACAAATATAAATTGCTTCAGAACCACATCAAATCATTGGCAAGCTTTTGACAAATTCTCCATTTAATATATATTGTCCTTTCTCCCAACTACACATGCTATATTTCCATCTAGATTTTCCTTTCTCTCCAATTATCATTATTAAATTTCCTTCTCTCTCTCTCTCTCTCTCTCTATATTAGGAAATGAATGGAATTTTTCTATTCATCTCTCATTCTCTCTCCCGGACACACTCAATTCCAATTTCCAACTACCTCACTTTTCTACCCCCGCTTTCATATTTATTGTCATTCCAATGATGATGATATATTGGAATCATGGGCGGATGTGTAGGATGTGTAAATTCAATTGAGCATTCCCTTTTCATCAAAGTTCATCTTTTTCATTTGGGACTACAAGGGATATTTTGACATAAAAATAAACATCTTTCTATAAAATTTTAGCCAATTTGAATGAAAAATCCCTACAAAATGTTTTATTGTAATATTCGTGCTTTATCATCTGCCCCTTTACGAGGGCTATCATCTTCTGTGTAATAATAATCTATGAGAAAAATATTTGAGGGAATTTGAGCACAACATCTCTCCCTAGCTGTATAGTTAAAAAATACATAGGAAAATGTTACAAATGTTACTCTCTATTTTGATGTGGAAGGTATAGTTATTAGTAAGAACCTTGAGAGAAAAAACTCTGTCTCTCTCTCATTCAATTTATTTGAGCTTAGGAGTGTCAGAAATGTCAAGATACATATGATACATGTATTTGTGGCATTTAATAAGAAATTACTTGTCAGCAGGAATGGGAATAAACTGAGAGGAAATTCAACAAGAGCCTTTTATTTTTAACCGTTTACAAATAGAGAATAAGTTTGGATGAAAAAAAATACATTTTGCCGCTTGTCAACAACATTTTCCCCCTCAGTTGGTTAGTTTTTCTATGTACATATTATGTAGAGCTCCAGTAAAACAAAATATCCAAATAGGAATAAAATTACTGGTTTTCTTTCTATAACCTTTTCCTATTAGTGTAAATATGTAGATTTTCTTGAGCCTTATGAGTATTCAAAGGGAATGGCTTGGTAAAATGTGAGTCAGCCGGGCTGTTCCATCCCTTAGGGAAACTCAACTGAACATTTTTGTGGGAAATAGAATGGGAATGTTGAATGTAGGATTTATTTTACATAATACAAAGAACACCTTGAGGGAGACAAGCTTGACAAATGACTTTTCTTTTAATGATCGAGTATTATAATTATTTTAGTATGGAAGGAAGAGGTAGAAGAAGAAGAAGAAGAAGAAGAAGGGATTTTGCTTGTTTAGGGATAGAAACTTTTGGCACTGCTTCGGCCACTGTGAGCTGCGGTGACATTATATTATACTCATAAAAAAATTCAAACACGGAAATGCAGTGTCAATATCAAAAGAAACCGTTCCCTTTCAAATATCCCCGTAAAATAAGAGTAAACAAATTCAAATGAAAGTTTTTCTCGGTTCTTTCAAGTTTTTTTCATTTCATCCTAAATCACGGAGCTATAACGTTCCATATATATTTCCCTAAAAATAATGTAAAGAACATAATTTCTAGGGAAAATGTGGTTTTATTATGGCACAGTATTTTTCCTTTTTTACATCGTTGAGCACGTTCCGTTTTTTTCAAGGGAAATTTTCAGGACCAACCCAAAGTGCAACAAAATTTCTCATTTTTATCTTTCATGTTTTTAAAGGAGATTTTTTACAAAATTCTCACATATTTAATAAAGATATTCTATAGAATTTGTAAAAACGTTATTATTATGTCCCTGTGAAAATTTTGTTTGACCCTTTAATATCATTTATTTTTAACAAAGTCCATCAGGCCTATTGTAATTCAATGTGTAGAAAAATTGTTCAACAAATTCACAAAATTTAAAAAAAAAAACTTGCAAATATTTTGTCAAGGGAAATTTAAAGTTATAAAAGAAATTTTTGTAAACAAAAATAAAAGGAGAGTGAATGTGGTGATCTGGTGATGAGCCTTGGATTTCTTTCCCTCAACATATTTATATATTGAGGTGGAAGAACTTGGATGGAATTTGCCAAGAGAAATTGCTACTTATAAGAAAAACACAGCTTGACACCATGTGATTTTTTTTGCAAAAGTTATCATTGAAAATGAGTCATAATAAATTGGTCATAAACCCGAGGCAGATGTGATTACAATGGTGGAAGGGTAATAATACTAGGAATTAACAACTCGATCCAGCTGCATAGTTTCCCCCTACACTCTATCTTCTTCTACATACACATTTCCTTCCTAACTTTCCTCTCTATAATACATGAACATGGGGGAACTTATAGAATGGATTATGCAAATTCCACGTGAATTTATCGAGTCTCCCACATCTCTTGAATGTAATTTAGTTTTACCTGTGAGAGTCAGCAGATCAGTCAGCCTTTAAATACAGACAGAGAGCGAGAGAGACACGCGCTTTATATATTTTACCTCAGTAATTTTATTTCTTCACCCATAACTTTTATCGTCCTCCGTATATCTACACATGTAAAGCACACATGTGCTGCCTTTAACTCACTACTCGTATCCTTACCTTGCCTTGGAAAAACTATGCTATTTCTCTACCCTCCTATATCCTTCATTTCCAAGGGATTTCTCTATGCAGACGTCATATTTATATGCACCTTACATTATAGTACCTTCTAGCTTTTTAAAGGTAGATCTTCAGAAAACCTGTTGGTTCCTTCCCTTTAGGGATTTCATATATTTTCATTTGCCTCTCTCTCTCTCTCTCTGTTTCCATAAGTAATAACAAACCCCAGTCATTTTTTAACAAACAAAGGCTGCTTCTTTTATCATCCCCAGAAGGTCCCCACGGAACGGTGTTTTGGAATTTCATACAGGAATAAATGACTACAAATTATTCTAATACTAAAAGTGAGCAGAAAATTCAGTTTTTAAGGTGTACTTTTGTCCTGAGGGATAGGTCAAGAACTAACCATGGGTCAATCACTTTCATACAGTGACTCATAATATTATGTAAAATCCAGGAAAATTCTACCTTCTACAATAAAAATGTATGTACATTAACATAATTATTATTTCACTACCCATGGCTTTTATACACATTAACCGCACTCTACCGTGCAATTATTTTAGTATAGGCTCGACAATAATCATAAATCATCAAAAAAAAGAATCATAATCAAAGTTCAAAGCTCGAGGAAAAATCTTTTTTTTCCATATGGTCAGATGAGGATGAATCTTATTGTAAGGATAAAAATCCGGCGTCTGTAGTGTTGGAGAGTTTAAAGGAATTAGTACATTCTGAGGATCATTGAAATCGTATAGTTATGTACTTTTTTTTTCTACATAGCATAGGTACAAGGATTTGGTGTAGGAAGATGCTCTGGACTTTCCTAATGGTATATATGCAAGTTGTCATTTTGTCTAGAGCAATGAAGGAATTGAGGGGAGGAAATAAAATCCTACCTGGGAGAGGAGGAACATTAAGGGAGAAAGTCATTCCGGCTATGGATCTTATACTTATAGTGTGATTGGGTAGGAAGAAAATAGGTATGGAGTAGATATGAGAGAGAGAGAGAGAGAGAGAGAGAGAGAGGTTTCTCCTTTAGGTAATCTGAATTTTATAGCAACTTTACTCCAGGATAATACAATGAGGAAGGTGTGATGAGTTTAGGATGAACTTTCTTCAAGATAAAGTTGCCAAAAAGTCTGGCTTTAGTATGAAAGTAACATAGAAAAAGTGAGAGAGAGAGAGAGAGAGGAAAGCATGGTGATATCGTAGCCACCATAAGATATGCAATTTGATAACTGTACCCAACCATCAAGCCAGTCTTCCGTCTTCCTATCACTCCCACTCTTTCTCTCTCTCTCTCTCTCTCTCTCACTCTCCATGGCCCATATACCTCCCTCCTCCCTCCTTTTATACTCCTTTCCTCTCACTATTTTTTTTACCTTCTTTTCCCTCCTCTGGTAAAAGAATAAGCATCATCGATTATTTCACTTCCTTTCTCCCAGCCACCATTTCCCCCCCTCCACCTCTAGTACATATACATTTATCCCTCTACATATTTACCCTCAAAGCTATATAAGATTCATAGGTTTTTTCTCAAAAACTCCAAATCAAGTTCCATTGAAAGAAACCCCCCAAAAATCTCCTCTCTCAAAAACATTAACATTGGATTTTTCAACAAGATTCATAATCAATAAGAAAAAAATTTCATCTATTTCCATTCATCCCTCACACAGTCTCAATTTTACATAGGATTTCCAATAGACTTTTTTCATATGAACGTATACACATATGTACGTCAGATAAATTCTGTACATCCTCATGAAAATTCAATTTAACGAGTGGGAGTAGAAAAAAAAAGTAGAAGAAGCTCCTTCCTCGTGAAAGGAGGAGAGAAAGTTAGAGAGGAAGTCAGAATGGAAATAATAACAAAAAATCCAAGCCTCAACTTTCTATAATACTCAAGCAAAAAAATGCATATACAACATAAGGAAATGAAAATAAATTAGAAAGAAATGATGATAGAGCTAAAAAACAGTTGGAATATGAGGACTTGAGTGAAAAGAGAAATGCTTTTTTACACAAAAGAACAAAAGCCAACAATTTAAGTGAAATCAACACCTTGGAAAGAGGGAGTCTAAAAATCCACAGAAAAACATTTACCTTTCCCTTCATATTATGTACATCCATGAAGAGAAAATTTAAATCATCTAAATATTAAATGAAAATAAAAGGAGCGTGGAAATGCTTATTTTCCTCTTGAGAGAACACACACACACATCTTTTATTTTCCACTTGTTACATCCTCTTTACATGCTCTAAATGCACAGGGAAAAAACAGCTAAGGGAAAAAGCTAAATACATGCTCACCTTTCACTCAAACCTTGAACAAAATGTCTTCCAACGAAGGAATAGTACAATACAGATAATACGGTTGGATATGAATGTAATATGTAATAATTCATGAAAATATTTACTTCCA
>JAQFXU010001556.1:0-27817 GCA_034693705.1 Spatulosminthurus flaviceps | reverse complement strand
ACACTTCATAAAAAATGAGGCCTCACAAAATTGTCAAACTTAATTATTGAATAATAATAAATGTAAAAATACCCAGGGTATTTCATCAGATTCTAACGAAGGAGTCATCCAAGTAACTTTGATCTTCCTCAATGTAGTACTCAATGCTTTTAGAAGGTCGAGGGTCACTTTTGTCCTTATATCCATAATTTTTACCAGAATGAGAGGTCTCTGTAGCACTAGTGTGACGGTCCCGATGGTAATGAACTCCGGGGGTTTTTTCTTCTTCAAGTTTTTTTCGCTTATTCTGATCAATAAAAACTTTTAAGCTCGGATTCATACTTATGAATTCCTCCAAAGCGTCGTAAGCATCCTTGTCCTGAAGGTTTTTTGCGGGTAGAGGGTATGCGGCCGCACTAGGAGGATCGTAGTAACGGTCGCTTTGGGTGTAAATGACCGGAATTTTCAACTCTGAATTTTGGTGGGAAAGTTTCTGGGCTTCACCACGCTCCTGACGATCCTTATTGTGCTGGTGGCGGCCCAGATTTTTTTTATCTCGTGATTTTTTTCGACTCTTTGGAGAATCTGTTACCCTTGGTTGGCGTTCCAGTTCCTCGAAGGCATGCATTCTCTCCTTGCTGATGACAATAAATGGTTCATCCATCGAAGCCCTTGAGCCTTCATAGCTCTTGAATGTAGAGTCTATGAAACTTGTACTAGATGGACCAATTTCCTTTTCTGTATCACTTCTTGAGCTGGATATCACTGTATCTGTTGAAGTTCCGTCAGTTTCCGTAGATGTGTAAACTTTTTTGGGATTAATTATCGGCCCATCTGAGTTGGCTTCCTGATTGGATTTTTTATGATTGGAGTTAGAACGTGGTTTCTTCTTGGTTCTTGATTTTCTTGGGTTCCTCTGTAAGCCAGTATCTTTTGAAGTTGGAGAATCTGTTTCGTAAATAAATTTTTGATTGTACTTGGGCATGTCTGCTGCACTTGAAAATTTGCTCATATCGATGAAGTTATCTCGGTTTTCGACCGTTTCACGTGCTGTTGTTTCTCGTTGTTCACCAATTTCCAAAACTTGCAATCTTTCCCGCAAGTTATTTCTCCGCTTGTGAGCTTCGGCACTTCCACTCAACAAGAGGAAGCTTGTTAGAAAAATGAAACAAATGACGTTCAGGTCACTTGCTGAATTGAAAAATATTCGAATATTTTTCGCAAGTATTCGTAGCAGCGACCTCGGAAATATTCGGACGGAATTCATTTTCGAAGAGGAGTAATAATTATTGCTTAAAACCTTAGTCTTATTAGTGGATACAATATAAGTACAGTGGGATGAAATTTTATTGTCTTCCACTAGCGTTTTTCGCCCCCTTGCATTATTATAATTTACTGCTTATTTCCGTTAGGTGACTTCCTAAAGTCATGGAACATAATCAAAATAGAAGAAAGCTATTTGAAATTACGGCTATATAGTTATGATTTTTTAAATGTATACTCAATTGTCTGAGGCAAAGCTGTTGTATGATATTTAAATGTAAGAACATTAAATATTAACGCAATGAATAATCTTACTTTTATTATGGACGCCGATTATTTATATCATTTGAATGATGTGAAATACCCGCTGGGAATCAAAATAAGATTTGTATTTAACCTTAACCCATTCGTGTTTCCTAATCATGATATATAATTCCTCCAAGTGCCCCTTTGGGTTGTTTTCATATGGATGGTTTGTATCAAAACCTCCATATGTAATATGCGCCCCTGAAAATACAATACTATCGACATTCGACATGCAATACCTTATTGAAACAATATGAACATGAACTTAGCAATTTGGAAACACGTAGTGTCCGTAGTGGAATGTTTATTATACTTTCTAGTTGTTTGTATATACTTACGGTCGTATAGGCAAAAAGGGAACGAATAATATTTTTGCCCATTGTACTTATTTAATTAGTTTAAATAATTACCTTTCAGCGTGAACTGCAAAGACAGTTCAAATTCCGTTGAGGTTGAGGGTGTGTGCCTTTAAAGGACGAAAACGAATTAGTAACGTATCTGAGGAAGTAACTGTATGTCTATTAGTTATCTACAGGACGATAAAATATATGCAAATACTCAGTGGCTTATTTAATGAGCTTGCTACTGATTTAGTATAGAACATAAAATTATTTATGTAAAAGCGAGTATGTATTTGTGCGATAATGCATTCCCTTATGTGGATATATCGATGTGTGACATGAAACTGAACTCCTAACAAACAGGATAATAAGTCATCATTTATATATGTATGTACTCGGCTCTTGAAAAATGAAATTTCATATTCATAAGCAAATAGTACTATTAAGACTGTAGCGGTGAATTTAATCCGTCCCCCAGTCAGTCGAGTTTATAAGCATTCTGAACTCTGTGTGTTGGATTTTGCTCAAGATTGTTAACATCTGTACCAAATATTTACGACCTGGGAAAATGTAGGTTTTGCGTCATTTAACTGAAAACTCTGAGAATTTTTGAGAGACAATATTTATTTAATTTTGGTTAAATAATGTAAACCGTTATTTTATTATCATTCCATCGTTAGAAGTTAGTGTTAAATGAAAATAAAAGTTATTCTCTGATTTTTTATACTTTAGAAAATATAGTCAGTAAATATATTGGGGTCTGTAAATATCATGTGTGTAAAAATAGTCATTCCTTGAAAATTATCGCGTCACTGAGGAAATTCTGAAATAATGTTGTTGTGTGCGTGTCTCGCAAATTCCGGAAATGGGGGGGAAGGAAGTGGAAGGAAAATATTTTTGATCAGTTTATTTTTGTAAATACTATTTTCTTTTTCAGGGTGAAGGGCGAGGGTGGTTCAAATTCTGTCGAGGGTAGTCAAACATCTGGGTCAAAACCAAACCATAACGAGGAAACTATTTTGGAAGACCAGTTACATGAGACGAAAGAAGCTGTCGTGAAGTCTGTGGAACAAAACAAGCTTAAAAACACCAACCGTCATACTAATACGGACCCACTGGCAATTATTCAATCAGAATGTCAGAAAATTAGTAAGGAGCTTTTGGGTGTGCGGGAAGACCCCAATAAAACAGGGAATCAGTCCATGGGACTTTTGGAGAAGACAACAATTCGAGAATTGCTGGAGCAAATAATTGCAGAGGTGCAATCTCTAAATGTTGGTTCGTCGACATTAACCACCAGAAAAGGACCTCGACTGTCTGTGTCTGCTCAAGGGTGTGCTGGAAAAATTGAATTTGGAGATGACCAGTCTACTGGGGATAAAATACGATCCGAGACTGATGCTGAGGAACAGGAGTATCTAATGAAGATAGTTGATTCTGCAAAGTCAACTTTACCAACGCTTGTAGAGGGTGACTTCATAGCTGGAAAGACCACGGAGTCAATTTTGGGGTCTTTCCCAGACAGTGCTCTAACTTTGGTAGTCAAAGTCGGTACGCTCGCAATAGGAAGAAGCTGTAAAAATACTTTAAAAGGTAAATAACTTAATTACTTGGAATTTTGAATTCATAGGTAATTACTTGGAGAGCAACCTCGAAGATTTGGAATACTCTATGCCGAGTGGAAGCAGCTTGGAATTACCACAAATTATTCATCCTGGTTCAGAGGAGGCTTTAACATTTTCAAATCCAACGTAATCTATATTTTATTACAACTTAAAATAATAATTTAATCGTAGGTGTGCATTATACGAAACAAGTTTTTTTCTCGATACAACTAGAACTTGGGTGAATGGTTTATTTTCATACCACATCGGAGGAACAAACCTTCGCTTCGTTCTTTCCCTGCTGCACAACACGGGATATGTTGCATTTGCCCTTGCTCCTACGGAACTACCAACAGGAAATAATGTTTTCGTGTTCGAACCATCAACAAGTACTGCCCTTTGGAAAACATTGACTGATAGGAGATGGATGACGGTTAGACTAACTTATTAATCATCAGTGTCTCAATGGTTGAGTAAAAATCAATGTTCTGGACCTATGCAGGCAACTCAAGTGAATTTGGTAGTGGTGAATGGAGACATCTATGCAACCTTAGGATTTAAGGGTGGAAAGAAAGCAGTTATTGAAATTGATGTGTTCAGCCTGAAACGAAACACATTTGATAATTCTTCAACTGCCCCGATTCCAATTTTCAAACCCATTAGTTTGTCAGCAATAATTGATGGAATTACAATTAAAGGGAAAACAGTCCAAGGAATTAAGGAATACATTTTGGAGAAGTATGGTTTCGTTTTGGAAGTCGGTGAGATGAGAAAGATTTTACATTGCCTTAAAGGTTTTATGTACCTGTATGGAATTGCAGTTTAATGCAATGTAATTTTTCAAAATTCCAGCAAACCTTCTTCCAGTTGCGTTGAAGGAACCTTTGTGTTACTTGGAGAATGGCCAACAACCATTTATTAAGCCCGAAATGGTGTCTAGTGGAAGTAGGGAAGTACTCGTTGTGAAATTGGATAATTCGTGAGAAAGAATACAAACAATATTTCATTGCTGTTTTGAATTTTGAAATTTTGGGATTGAGTAATTTTCTAAATGTGTATTTATACCCCTTATAACCACAGTGGTCAGGGTGGGTTGGTGACTTTTAAGATTGGATCAACGGATTTGCGCCTGGCTGTTGCCTTCCGGATATTTAACATGGGGAACAAGGTTGCGGCAGCCTTTGTGCCTTCAAGTGTTCCCACTGATGCGAACTTGATGATCTTTCTAATGAGTGACAATCAGTGGAAGACTAGTCCGGATCAAAAATTTGCAATGGTATGAATTGTCTTTTACATCAGTTCAAGCTCGAGCAGTTAACATTAAATCTGTTTGGTCGAAAGTGCATCTGTCGATATACATTGTCTTTTCTGAATTCCTTAAAACACACCTTAAAAATCTGTTTTGTGTATATATTTTAGGCAAAGGATGGTGATTTGGTTATTCAAACAAGAAACATTCGTGCCGGGGTCGTAATGACTGATGGATTGAAGGCAGTGTTGAACATCGTTATTAAAACGTTTTAGACGTAAACTTTACCTCTCACTAATGAATATTTTTGCAGGTATTTCGTACAATTTATGGGTATTAGTGAACTTTGCCAGTGCAGTGTGTGTATGTAATAGTAATTACGGATATCAGCGAACTCTAATAACCTAATGAAATACCAAAAAATAATGTAATATTATTTTTGTTCACTAATTTGTTTGGTAATCTAATTATTAATCATAATAATTATTAAAATTAAAGCGTCAACGTCCGTTGTGACACTTGAAACAGAATTCATATGGCAGTTTCTTTTAGAGTTTTCCGAGAGCATTTTCGGACATTGAATGCATCTTGTTTTTTCACATTCTTCCGCTCAACTTTGTACTTTTACTCCGTACAGCTTTAACGCGCTAGAATAATTTGCATTGGCAAATTGACAAAATATTCATAGTTGATAGAAATCATACACGTATTTGCAAAATTCTAAACATTTCAATTATCATCAAAAAAATATGTACAAATGTTATTTTTGACAAAAATACAGAAAAACCTCGATATAGTCACATTGCAAGGGACTGACCAAATAATATGTGGCTATAAAGAGACTTGACTACTGGGTAGTCACATAAGTGACTAACTCCATAAGAAACTTCATGACTATTCAGAATACACGAGCAAAATCATTGGGGGAATTAGTATGCATTTATAGCATGACAAAGTACAACATTAGATTCCTCTGAATAAGCCACACTTGCCAACATTGCGAACCATAGTTGTAAATCGAAGGAGTAATGTCTAAAATTGCGATCGGATTTAAGCAATATTTTTAATTTTTGTGCGTAGATGGGGTCAATGTAGCTGGTTTTTTTTTGCAAAAAGTTGGCTATTGGGAGGTATTTTTCTTCAAGGGACTCAATATTCATTTGGAAGACTAGCCCGGATCAAAAGTTTGCATTGGTACGATTTTTCCTTTAATTCCGTTCAAGCTGTTAAATTATTAAATCTGAATATTTGGCTGAAAAAAAATATGCCAATTCATCATTTTTCTGAATTCCTTGAAAGTCATGCTTAAATTCCTGTACTGGATATTTTAGGCAAAGGATGGTGATTTAGTTAATCTAACAAGAAACATTCGAGCCAGGGTGACAATGTCGGATGGATTGAAGGCAGTTCTGAACATTGTTATTAAAACTTTTTAAACTTACTCTTTACCTCTCATTTATGAATATTTTTACTACTTCTATAATTACACGGAGCAATAAAAGATAGTAATTCGTGTTGTCGTGGTAGGACATTCTCCAAAGAAGCCACCTTATCGCAACCTTATCACATCCTGGCAGCATACTTGTGCTTCGCTAGACTAACCAACATTGAGTTCGACCAGATAGTGGATATGACCTGTAAAATTTTAACAGGTTAAATTATTATTTGACGAGAAAACCCAAATGTTTCATGTGCACAAGAAAATAGTCACACTCACTATCGCACAAAAACCAGATGACATTAAAAATATTCTCCCCGCTTTGATTCCTTTTCCAGGTAACGAAGGTGTCATGTCATGCAGCATTAGGGCCAACATCCTCGGTTCTGTCTTCAAATAATTTCGCTCCTTCCATAAGAACCTCTTCATTCGTTTACTCTGGCCAAGGAAGAATTTTACTTCAATCTTTATCTCATTTATATAACATGAGTACTATAACCAATGTAGATACTTATGCAATGCACCCTTACATGAATTAGCAGCTTAGTTGGTAGCCACAAGTTTAACCAGCTATAGAAGTAGTAAATGTACATGTTCACTTTCCACCAAGGGGAGTTAAAGTTGAGGGTGTCAAATAAATGCATCCCATGAAATGTTAGTATGACCATGATATAATACCAACAGTAGCTACTGCAGTAGCTATTTCCTTTTGATATTACCATTTTGTATTCCCTATACAGTACCAGCACCTAAGGAAAATGTACATATTTTTATACGTATTCATATTAATGACTCTATGCAATAATTATTATAGTAATTAAATAACCCATTTATACCATACCGTTTATGCAATAATTATTATAGTAATTAAATAACCCATTTTTATACCATACCTCAGTTGGATGAAGATTTTCGTCATAAATACCACTAAAGAAATCCTTTCCAATCCAGTATATCATTAGCATAGCATTAGGGAGCAAGCAATTCATGATCATTTGATGATAGAATGTATTGTAGAAACGAGAAATGGTAGCCAATACCGACATGGTAAATGACACATGCGAGTTTTCCTTCATCAAAAATATCGTCCTTGCATTCCACTCAGCTCCGACCAGGAATCCATCGAGACTAGAAAACCTGATGTTGTGAATAGAACGGACCCAGCTCATTGCAAGGAAAATTGATGTACCGCCCAGTATTGATGCACAAAATATTGCCTGTACAGTATTTAGAAAACAAACTCTTATAATTATGTATTTCGGTATTGAATACCCGCAGAATGCACATAGTAATAAATTCCCGTTGCCAAAACATTTTACGTGTCTTTTTGGCCCGAAATCGTTTAACAGTGGTACTTTTCACTGCAAAATTTTAGACGTGGTGCTTTAAGCATATAATAAGTAATTTTGGTATCAATAAAGCATATTTCCCCTGAAGCTTTTAGGTTTTTCGTTACCTGCCAAAAGCTGAGCGAGCTGAAGCGTCGGAGTTTGGTAGTTTGTACTATGATCACAAGCTCTTCTATCCATTGGGTCCGGAACCAATGGGAGAAGAAAAAATAGTAAAGGTAAAAATTGAGGAGACTTTCATCGATGAGATCAAAATATGCCACCAGTGATTTCTGATCCTGTAATAAAACTGTATAGGCGACGTACACACGGTGAAGGATGGAAAAACTTGCGATGAGTTGCACAGCCATGCAAACCATCTAAAAACAGTAAAAACATGTTTTCCAGTTAAAATGTTTAGCCTCACTAAAAACCTAATTTCGCCTATTTTCACACGATTAATTTTTCCCATCCTAATTTTTATGTTGTAATTATAATTTTTAATTAAATTAGTAAAACGAAACAGTAAAAATGTTTTTATTGCCTGCTGAAGAATGTGACACTTGCGGACAGTGTATCTCTTGACTGCCCCATCATATGCCACATAAACCGGTGTGGTAAATAACATTGAAGAAATGCAATACATACAGTTGAGTATTTGAACGTAACTTCCTAACTCAGGATGAGGATTCTGAATTACCTTAAATAAAATGTTATTTTCCAAGAACGATACTACAGTGTGTATCATATTTGCAATGAAAAATTGCAGGAGCTTAAACAGACAAATATGTATCTACTATAAAGGCAACTAAAAGAATGAACTTCGGTGTTCCTCACCCTTTCATTCAAATCATTTTTGTGGGAGAAGCTACAGTGACAATGAGCAAACAAACAAATTGACGTGGGTTGGCATAATTATTATTATTGCCATTAAATTAATAATACTCAAATAATAATTAAATCGTTCCTTGTAGTATCCACACACTTTTTGATGAGTTCGATTTACCTATACCCTTCCGCCACGTGAGTGTAAATAAATACATTTAAATTTAAGTAGCGTAGGTTTTACCAATAAATACTTTGAAATGATGAAATAATAATTATTGTCAAACATCCTTGGAACGCAAGGTTGTTGCCATTTACACGTTATATTTTCTTTCATGTGGTCACCAAGTGAACTCGTAATTTGTCAACGGTATGATTGTATGATGTCAAGGTATTACTTTTAATTGGGACCTATTAAAAGCATATGCACATATTGTCTGTCTTTACATCACAAGGCAGAAAAGTTAATTACTCGGATGTAATCAAAATTACATAAATTGGACAATATTCGCCACAAAAATTGAAATATTTATAAAATTTGACCTCCCTATAAGTAAGTATGTACAATTTTGAAGGTGAAGATAATAGATGGAATAATTTTTTCAACGGTCTACGCGAATTTCTTCTGAGAAAATTAGTTTATTTAAGCTTAATAATAGTAATAATAATCCGCTATAATAATAGATGATAGATACAGTACAAATGTGACGAAATTTTGGTCACGTTGCGACAAAAGTTTTTGTAAAGCTCAAATTTTAAACTCTTTTATTACCTTACAAGAAAATTAAATTTTGTTAGATCTCTTTCCAAAATCCAAAATACATACTCGATCTAATACACTAGAATAATGTGTATTTAACAATGAAGTTTTGAGGTAGATACATGTAAGTAAAATACAATTTTTTATCCACAATGCATTGCTCCTTTTTGCTCCACTGTAGCTTTTGAACTTCTCAAAGAATTGTGCTAAGGCATGAATTCTCGAAGTAGATATGTACTAATTTGCGCTTTACAAATTGTCCTGGAGTTCATTTTCTATACGGAGTAAGAAAGTAGGGGACAGGGGAATTTTATTACCTCTAAAGTATGTTGTGTGGAGTATTTCTTGTTGATCAAATACTGACTGATAAAATTGAGCTAACTACAAGTTCACTTATATTGTAAAATGTCATACTACAGAATAATGATTACCTAGAAATCATAAATTACGTAATGAGCCTTTCAGTAAGAAAGAGATACCTATCATTGCAATTCCCCTTAGAAAAGATGCCACACTTATTTCTGCTGATAAAGTTGCCATCCGCACCCGCGGATGGCTTTTGTCAAGTTTTGTACAACATAACAGGCAAGGATAACCAGCAGTAAGGGTCTATAGGAGCAATGAGGCAGTCAGGGGGTAGGGGTGGGGCATTCTCACTCCAAAATGTGTAAGGGATAAAAGGCAGTGATGTTCAGTTGAACGGAGCTGGCTGAGGTTGGCACTGCATTGTCCCGGAAAGATTATGTGTAGGTTCGAGTCCTACCAGCCTCGTTTACACAAATCGTCACAAATGTTCCAAATCCAGAAACCTAAATTGTGGTCATAGAATTTGAAATAATTTCCCCAAATCTGTGTGATGTTACACATTGTGTCAACTTCCAGGAGTTTAGTAACCGGGTTTTCGTACGAAATGGATAATTATTATGTATTATTTTATTCACTCGAATTCGAATCCAGAAACAAGAAATTGTAGTTGTCATTGATGCTAATAACGTAATACTGTTCTTCTAAAAAAGGTGTGGCAACTCTGAGAATCAAACAGAAATAGGAGTTTGAACAATTATTGTACAGTATTTTTATATTACATTAATTTTATTTTGCGTAAATTATTACGGTATGTTTATAAAAAATATTAAGTATAGTCAGAATTATAACTTTCATTATTTAGCGGAAAGTGGACATTCACAAATACGGACTTTCTTAAAGGAGCTCCATTTACTTTACGTATATGCGTAAATAATTTATGTAATAATATAATAATGTAAAGATTTTAAATACAGGAGATTCCGAGTTCCGAGGAGCCAAACAGTGCGATTTACAGTTTTAACTGATTAACAGCTCAAAATCACATCAAAAATAATTATTATTTGAAAAGAAAAACATAAATAAATATCTTATTAACTAAACTAAAAGCTTCATCGTCTGGAACATTACATTATTATGTTGTAAAGCGCAGTAACGTTCTGATTCTATTGGATGTTTTTTACTCAAAGTTGCAAAGAATGACAAAAAGTAATAATAATAATTTTATTATTATTACTTTTTTTGTTTAAAAAGAAACTGTACTGAGAACGTTCCCATCCGCATCTGCGGATGGCGTAATTGCTTGTATTTTTTATATTCCAGTCATTACATAATTTATTGCAATAAATGAATCTATACGTATGTATGAAATAAATATTATTGGATAATAAACTGAAGGCTGCTATCACTGATTTTAAACGATTTTGGTTTCAGTAAAAACAAAGCAGCTGTATTAGTCCTCATTGCGTGGTGGCGTATATAAGGCGTAATGTGAGTATAATTTGGACTTTTGGCTTCCATCCATTGCAGTGGTTTAATACATAAACAAGCTTAAGCTACCGGCCCACGTGTAAACTAAAACTTTGATTCAATTAGGAGCTACAATGAAGATGATCCACAAAAGGTGGGAATTGAAACCCAAGCAGGGTTGAATGAGGAAGAAGATCAAACTTTACCGTTGATTGGGGACGAAAATAAAGCACTTGAAGAACTGGATCAAAATGAAAGCCGTCCACTGAAAGATGAAGGAGGTCAAACTTTATCATCGAACAGAAACGAAAATGGACCTCTTGAAATCGACCTGGCTGATCCTTCAGAACTGGACCAGGCGGGAGTTGAAGATCAAGTTGTAAAAGTTATTAGTAATGAAAGTGACCCTCCCGAGGATACGGGTACGGACGAGATTGAATCCCTAGGGCTGGACGAGCTGGAAGATCAAATCGCACAACTTTTTAGGGACCAAATTGAAGCTCTTGAAGAAGCAGATATAACTGAAAGCAAGGAGATTACTGAGCAAGTAGATCAAACTGAGCGGCTAATTCAGAGTCTAATCGACAATTTAACATTTGGCCCCACTGATTTCCAAGTGTTGGACGAGGAGGAAGATCAAAATGAAAGGTTTACAGGGACTGAAATTGAAACTATAGATGGAACAGGTCAAATGGAATCCCAACCGTTGGATGACGAAGTAGACGAAGAGGTAGTAGCAACAAATACGAATAAAATTGAATTTCGTGAGGAAGAATTCGGAGACGCTGACGAAAAGAAGGATTTGTTTGCAAAGTTTAATACAAGTGAAAATGATGACACTCTTAAAGAAACTGATATCCCAGAAGATTTGGATGGCGAAGCAGATCAAACCATCCCAGTGGCTACCAACAAAAATGGAAATACAGAAGAAGATGAATTCGAAGTCGTAGATGAGGCAGATCAAACTCCACTGTCTATTAAAAACGATGCGGACGCTCTCGAAGAAGATGGTCCTACTGAATCGCAAGGATTGGATAATGATGAGGATCCACCGATAGAAATAACTCTAGTCCTTTACGACAAACTGGATGAGATGACTAATGAACTAAATAAAATAAAAGTAGCTTTGAATGAGTCAATGCAGGAAGGAAGCCCACTTGAGGAGATCAAGTTGAAATGTATGAAACTCCTCAGTGAGTTAACAGGCACCAAAATGGAAGAAAATAGTGATGGTTGCGAAGACTCTTCTGGAATTGCGCAGAGCAATTCTTTTCGAGGTATTCTCGAGGAAATATTATTCCAAGCGAACATGAAGCCAGCTCCTTTTGATAATGATGCCCGAATTTCTGGAGAAGATGTTATGGGCAATGAAAAGAAAAAAGTTATTTGTTCTGGAAAAGATATTCGGTCTATAACTAACGAGGATGAGTTTAAAATAATTTCGGATGAAATGGACAAATTTATCTCTTCACAACCAGAGCTTGTTGATGGAAATTCCCTTAAGGGGAAGACCCTTACTGCGATATCTGAGTCCATTTCGGAGGATGAATCTATTACCGTTGAAATACGTAAGTTAAGCTTATGGACATATGTACATTGGGACTTTAAGCTTTAAAAGTGACAAAAATAGTACGGATTTTCAGTGAATTATTTTTCCATTTTGTTTTCCCAGGAAATTACTTAGATTTCGACCTTAACGAAGCAGATTTTCTTTGTCCGTCAGGAGGAAGAATGGATATGCGCTCAGTGATCGAAGCTGGAACAAGAGAAGTTGTTACAATAGGAATTTCAGTGTACTCAAGTCAATTCTATATTTACAGCTCGACTGTACATCATTATTTACTTGCAAATTAATTCGATGTCGGATCTTAATAGATCCGACATCGTGGTATCATTCTCTTATCGTATTAGTAACTTTCCGCTGAACTTAGTTTTTCGTTTTCGGAGAAATGGTCCGTTTGATGTTGCTCTGGCCCCTAATAATAGTTTAATTGAAAATGTGATGGCTCTTTCATCTGCGAATGCGATTTGGTTGAGCTGGAACATCCTTTCCGATAAAGGGTGCCCTATCGTAAGTCCGAGAATACCTTAAAGAATCTGATTAGGAAAATCTGAAGAATGGATTTCTTCCTTCATTCAGAATACACGGGAGGAGAATAATTTGGAACGTAAGAGTATGTGCATTTTGCGCAGCGGAGCGATCCTGGCAAGAGTAGAGAGCTCCAAGGGAATTAAAAAAATCGCTAGCATCGACCTTGCAAAATTTCGAAACAGTACAGCATTGTATAATCAAGTAAGGGATGTCGGATCGGGGCGTTTAGTGGAATTAAATGACGGCAAGAATATTTCGGGGAAAACTATTCCGGGAATATTGGAATATATCTTGGATGAACGAGGATACGTGTTGGAAATAAGTATGAGATTATATTGGGTACTTATATATATTTACATTATTTGGGCTTTAATTAAAAATTACAGTACAGTAAAGATTGCGGTAAGAAACTTGTCAGATATCAAGTGAACAAAAATTCTGAACAGCCAATCTTCTGAAAGTGTCTCTGAATGAACCACTGTACTACACCGAAAATAATATGATCCCATTTCGCCTGCCGCAAGTAATTCTGGAGCGTAGTAGAGAGGTTGTCATGGTCAAACTTGACTGCAGGTATGGAAGTTCCTCACTAAAAATAAATACATCCTCACAATAATGATTTGTGAATTAATAGCATGACCTTAATTAGAATTAGAAGATCGTCTGTGAGTCTGTGTGATAAAATTATAGATCTATATAATATAAGTAACTCTTGCAAAAACATTGTCAAAAGTCAAAACTAAAATATTTAAATGCGATTGCTACGTGAATACTTATTATGGAAATGATTTTCAAATTCCATTGATTTCAGTTGCAAAGAGAGAGGAGTGTTGGTAACTTTCAGAATCGGAGCCACAGATCTTAGAATCGCAATTGTTGGTCAACTTTTCAAGTACGGAAACAAATTTGCCATTGCCTTTGTACCTAATTTAGCAGTAGCTGATGAGAAACTTATGGAATTTCTAACGAGTGACGAGACGTGGAAGACAACTCCGGATCACAAGTTTGTGATGGTACACAGCTTTTTTGTCTAATGCTTACATTAATAATTAGTATTCAGCTTCCCACAATCTCCCACTACAATTTTCACCCCTTATTTTGCTTCACATGATTTCTATAGGCGAAAGATGGGGAACAAGTGATTGATAGCAGAAATATCATTATGAAAGCTTCAATGACTGAGGGAATGAAAGCGGCGATTCGGGTTTTCATTGATACCTTTTAAGTTCTGGTTTTATTAACAGACTATTCTTTACTACGGTTCTGACATTTATCTGAAATATTTTGGTGCCAAATCGTTTGGAGTTAATGTGACTTTAGACAGCACCAAACTAAAGCGATTTAAAATCTTTAAGGAATAAAGACATCAGAAAGTTATTTGCAGAACTATTCAAATATTTAATAAAATTGTAGTAAACTATTAATACTGAACTCCAAAAATAATATTATCATACTCAAGTGAGGGTTGTTACATTCATTTATATTGTATTGAGAAAAGTATGAGTAATAGCTAATAAATAATAATTATTGCATTACTGTATATGTGTCTACGACTTGTACAGTTACCATATTAGAACCTCAGTAATACGAACAAACATAACACATCATTATCATATTACATCATTTGTTGATAAAAATGTGATGTGGCAAGGTTTCTCAGAAAACCTTTTTCTAAGCACATTTTATGGAAGTAATCATTCGTTTACAGGATCAGTGTGTTACTTTTTCCTTACTTGTGTCGTCTTGAGGAAACTACAAATATCCTGTCCCCAGTGTATCTCATTGGTAAAAATAAATAACCTGGCTAATGTGTCCTGGCTAATGTGTATAAAAACTAAAACAAAGTAACTAGGTAAAACATAAAATATAGTTGCAAACGTATGGCCACTATGTAAAAAATTGAATCAGATATTAAAAGTGGTTCTGGACTTACAATTTTTGGAACTCGAAGCTGCATCAATTCTTCGTTTTACTAATACTCAGGTAAAACAAAATAGAGTCAGCACCAGTAGCCATTAAAAGTGTTGACGATTGTCTCGGTGTCTTTTGAGTGAAGAACTGTAAGCCGTGGTAAAGGAACAGTGATTGCATTTTAATGGCTTTTCTCCAGAATGGGTCCGTTGATGATTAACAAGGAAGAGACGATGAATTGTGGCATAACTGCATTCCGTACATCTCCAAGTTTTTTTCTCGGGACTTTCCAAATTTTGCATATTCTTTGGCTTAATTTCCGGAGTATTTGTAGTAACTTCTGAAGTATTTGAATTTGCTTCCTTCGGTGGACATTTAGCCGGTTCTAGTTCCAAATTATGGTCGTGGCTTCCAGACTTTTCCAAATCAGGGGAACCCAGTGAACTGTCCATCTCTTTTTCCGTCGTCTGTTTGTTCTGTTCATGAAGACTTAAATTATTCTGTACTTGTTCCACATTTAGGCCATGGTCAGCAGATTTGTCAACATCACTGGAAGCCAAGGGAACTTCTGTGCATTTCAAGGGTTTCTTCGGCGTGCGTTTCTTCTGTTGATCACGAGTCAAACTGTTCTGTACTTTTTCCACATTAGGTTCGTGGTTTGCAAATTTATCCAACTCACAATCAGGGGAAGCCAAGGGACTTTCGGTGTATTTCGAGGGTTTCTTCGACGTGCGTTTGCCCAGTTGATGACGACTCAAATTATTCTGTACTTGTTCCACATTTGGATCGTGGTTTGCAGATTTATCCAACTCACAATCAGGGGAAGCCAAGGGACTTTCTGTGTATTTCGAGGGTTTCTTTGACTTGCGTTTGCCCAGTTGATGACGACTCAAATTATGCTGTTCCTGTTCCATGTTTTGGTCGTGACCACCACATTTAACCACATCAGGAGGAGCCAAGGTCCTTTCTGTAGATTTCAGTCGTTTTTTCGACGTGTAGCTGCTTTGTTGATGACGAGTCAAATCATTATTTTCTTGTTCCTCAATTATGTCGTCGTTTGCATATTTATCCAAATCAGGGGAAGCCAAGGGACTTTCCGTGCATTTCAATTGCTTTTTCGGCGTGCTTTTAATCTCTTGTTGAAGACTCAAATTATTCTCTCCTTGGTCCATGTCGTGTCTTGCAGACTTATCCAAAACAGGGGAAGCCAAGCGACTTTCCGTGTATTTCGAGCGTTTCTTCGGCGTGCCTTTACTCTGTTGTTGACGAGTCAAATTATTATTTTCTTGTTCCAAATTTAGCTCGTCGATTGCAGATTCATCCAAATCAGGTGAAACTAATGGACTTTCCGTGCATTTCATTTGCTTTTTCGGCGTGCGTTTACTCCGTTGTTGACGACTCAAATTAGTCTGTTCTTGTTCCAAGTTGTGGTTACGGTTTGCAGATTTGTCTACATCCGGAGACACCAAGGGACTTTCTGTGCATTTCAAGGGTGTATTTGTCTTGTGTTTGCCCTGCATATGACGACCCAAATTACCACTCCATTGAGAAGCGTAGGTGCAGAGATTACATTTGAACAGTTTTTTGTCATCAACTTCAATATTTTCTTGTTCCATATTGTGGTCGTGGTTTGCAGATTTATCCAAATCAGGAGAAGCCGTTGGACTTCCCGTGCACTTCAACTTCTTTTTCGGCGTGTGGTTGTTACCTTCGTGACGACTCGAATTATTCTGATTTTGTTCCACATTTAGATCGTCGTTCGCAGATTTATCCAAATCAGGGGAAGTCAAGGGACTTTCAGTGTATTTCACGGTTTTTTTCGGCGTTCGTTTGCTACGTTCCTGACGACTCAAATTATTCCGTTCCTGTTCCACATTTAGCTCGTCTTTCGCAGATTTATCCAAACGAGGGGAAGTCAAGGGACTTTCAGTATATTTCACGGTTTTTTTCGGCGTTCGTTTGCTCCGTTCATGAAGACTCAAATTATTTCCTTCTTGTTCCACATTTAGGTCATGGTTTGCAAGTTTATCCAAATCAGAGGAAGTCAATGGACTTTCCTTGCATTTCACCATTTTTTTCGGCCTTCCTTTGCTCCGTTCATGACGACTCAAATTATTCCCTTCTTGTTCCACATTTAGGTCGTGGCTTGCAAGTTTATCCAAACCCGTGGCAGCCGAGGGACTGTCTGAGACATGTAAGGGTTTCTTCGATGTGCGTTTCCTCTGTTGATGACGAGTCAAAATGTTCTGTTCTTGTTCCACATTTAGGTCGTCGTTCACAGATTTATCCAAATCAGGGGAAGTCAAGGGACTTTCTGTGTATTTCACCGTTTTTTTCGGCCTTCCTTTGTTCCGTTCATGACGACTCAAAGTATTCCCTTCTTGTTCCATATTTAGGTCGTGGCTTGCAAGTTTATCCAAACCCGTGGCAGCCGAGGGACTGTCTGAGACATTTAAGGGTTTCGTCGATGTGCGTTTCCTCTGTTGATGACGAGTCAAAATGTTCTGTTCTTGTTCCACATTTAGGTCGTCGTTCACAGATTTATCCAAATCAGGGGAAGTCAAGGGACTTTCTGTGTATTTCACCGTTTTTTTCGACTTGTGTTTGCTCTGTAGATGACGACCCAAATTACTACTCCAGGGTGACGCGTAGGTGCAGTATTTACACTTGAAAATATTTTTGTCATCAACTTGAATATGTTTTGAAACTTTCGGGGAACTTTTGAGAAATTTCTTTGGACTCGCTTGGTTGCGAGTTGGACTGGGACTCAAAATTTTCTTTTTAATTATTCGGCCACGTTTACTGCATTGTACTGAAGAATGTGTTTTCACATGATGTTTGAATTCAATTCGGGAAAAAGTCCAAAATTCACAACGGGAGCATTTCCGAGGTAACTCATTCAGGTGAAAGGCTCTCACATGAGTGTGCAAGCAAAATACATTCCCACTCTGGTATTCACAAAGGGGACACGTGAATATTTGATTTTTGATTTGCTTGCTCTTAATTGGAGACTTAAATCTGTTGTTCACAACACAATCACATTTTTCAATACAAAGGTAATTTTCGGATTCTCCTCTTCCTACAATTTCAAAACCTTCGACTTCGACCATTCCTTTTGGACTTCCCATCCTGACTCTTCTCAAATGAAGCTTCTTCTTCAAGATTCTATAAAAATAAAATAGAAGATTTAAATCAGTAATTTATTTAAGTTTTTCCAGTCTACAAAATAATATTTCATTTCACACTTTACACCCTCAAGAATTCTCAATAATCCGGTAAGGAACAAAATTCAATGGGTCAATTTTTCAAGAAACTTACAGCAAAGGTCCCACATAAAAATACACTCACACATGGCACAATGAAGCATTTTTTGTTGCATAACTAGTATGTAGCGATAAGAGCAAACACGATTGGACTTGGACATCAAGTTATGCAAGTTATTTGCGTATTAAAGTACTTACATTAATTGCTCTGAAAGTTACAGTCAAAACGTCAAAAGTCAAATAAAGCTAAATATTAAGTGTCTTCCCTTTTTCCCACATATGTAATTTACTTCTCATTTCTCGTTATGCACACCGCACACAACGACACACAGACACACACAACATATATATAGCATTTGGGTGCATTTGTAAATTTTTAAACCCAAGTTTCGTTCCCGCCTCACCCGCCTGCACGACAGTATATAAAAACCTGCAAGAGTTCCTTGAAATAAAAGCATAGCTATTACGTCCTATGTATATGCACATGCACACATTTCATTATTATAACTTACCTTGCAGACGGATTGACGGATACCGAACTATCTCGATAATATTTGAACATGAAAGTGACGGGAATCGAATGGTAGAGAAAGTTTTGATCAACGAGGAGAAAAGAGCTTGCAGCAAATCTTTTTAGCAAGAATAATCCTTCCCCGTCTATAGAACCAAGCAACAAAAATCAAAGGGGTCAAAATTTTTCACATACCTGTAGTTTATGAGACAGTATAGTTTATAGCTGTAAAAATGTATTGATTTTTTTTTCAACGTTAATTTTTATTCATACTATTTGTTACTATATAGTTACATTTTGGGTTAGATATCATAAATATTGAATGGGACACTGTGATTAAATTCAACATTAAAGTTAAGTTAGTTAAAACAAGAGAACAAGGATTTAACTAGGATAATGGTATTGAAGTTATTCATGTTTAAACCTTAGAGAAAAATCTTAAAGACATGCAGGGACAGGGATGATAAAAAAAAATTTACTACTATCCCCGCCTATTATTATTTATTTCTTATCATGTAAGTACTTTTATTTCTAATGAATATTATCATTGATGAACATAAATAAGCATCTGATAAAACCGCAAAATACCGTATGAATTCGAATATGGAGACAAATAATAATAATTATTGCACACAGCATACACGTAGTTTATGTGAATGCCGCTTTAAATGACGGTATTGCTTACTCATACCCTTAAAATTCCCGTTGAAATAAAACTGAAAATTTTCTAACATGAACTTCACTACCACAAGAAGGAAATATACAAACACTCATAGTAAATGCATTTTATTATTTTCGTATACCCTCGCCTTGAAAAACAAATGCCACTTGTTTTTCATTCATCCGTAGAGTAGAAGGATTACATAGCTCGTACATAGAAGTTCCATTCAAGTTCAGTTTAATGAATAATAAAGTACTTACTTCCTTCGGACTGTTTAGCAACAACAAGGTCTTTTATACATGAGTATCCAGGGCTTGTTGTTCCCAAATTCCCAACTAGCTCAGATTGTTGTTAGAATTTTGAATAGCTGTTTCCAGGAATAAAGGTGTCATTGTTGCAACAAAGCCCTATCTGTTACTTGAGCTGAGACTCAGAATATGAATGCTAATGATCAAAATAAAATCCAAGGAGTAGCCAAATATTTTCCAATAACAATAACAGATGAACAGGAAAGAGAAAGTGGCCTTCCAGCAGGGCCCAAAGTCAAAGTGAATGAGTCAACATGGTTAATTCTATAATAGTCTACCAAAGTGAAGGGATGAGCTTATATATAAAAGGGATGAAAACCGGAGAATATTTTAATTCCAGTCCACTTCCTCATTATTGACAAGTTCATTCCTAAAAAGTTGTGCGTGTTTCAACTGGTAGAAAAAATGATTTTCCCACGAGTAGGTTTTTCCGAAACAGTTCTATACTTGCGATACCGAATAAATACACTGAAGGACGAATTAAACGACCTTAATGGAAGACTAGAGAGGGTGGAGGAGCATCATGAGGAAAGTGAATCTACTGAAATTTGTCGTCCTAACATTGATTTACAAACAAAAAATATCTTGCCAAATAAAATTGATTTTGGACCCGCTGAACCCTCCGGGAAAGATATTCGAGCTCTTACAAACGTGAAGGAAGAGTGTTTACTATGGAATGAAATAGAATCGAATGTGTCCCTACTTCCTGAATTGGATGAAGACGTGCTAAAATCTCTCGCTGGATCTTTTGTGGTTGAAATTAGTAAGTAAATTGGCTAAAGTGTAAAAGGAGCTATAATCCTCTTTACGTTATGGGAAAAACAAAATTATAGCCTCTTTTGCACTTTATGAGACGTTTTCATCCTTTTTTATTTTTTCCCAAATTGTTTAAACCTACTTGTAAAAATTGTAATTTTTGTGTAAATAAATAACTTTGGATAAAATATATTAGGATTTGTTTTGAATTTTCCAGCCAATTTAATGGACTCGGACTTGATACAACCGGAGTACAACTCTTCAGTGGATAATAATTTGACGGCAGGAGACTTACCCGAAAGTATCAACGCTGGAACTAGAGTCATTTTGAAGGCGTCACCTAAACTTGTGGCCACAAATATTCTTTTGGCTTATACAATTTGCAATAACTCAAATCTACGGATCGTGCTTTCATTCTCACACGAGAGCCACATTGGAGTGGCTCTTGCACCAACTGAACTGGCTTTCCAAAGACTGGTCTTCTTTGCATTTATTAACGATGACATGGGAATGATCAATCAAATATCCGACCGGAGGTGGACTGACTACGTGAGTACATATTTAGTTTAAATTTGGATGATTTGAAATTGAATCCCATCATATTAAGTGTAAAACTTAAGCAGAATCGTTTCATATTCTACAGACGAAAGTTTTAAACGTCCCCGATGATGAGGCGAGGATCATCGTACGAAATCAGAACATTCTTGTGGGGGTCAAATTAGCTTACACGAGCATGCCGACGGTCCAAGTCAAACTTGTGAATATTAAAGAGTCCGGATCATTGTTGCTGAATTCTTCCTGCCCTTCAAGTCCCGAGTCATTGGCGAAGTTCATACGAAATAATACCGCTCCAACTGCAAGTGGAAAGACCAACTTTTGGAAAACCGATGGAATTTTGGAGCATGTTCTGGAGACTTATGGAGTTGTCGTTGAAATAAGTAAGTACTACACAGAATATACATATATTGGTATGTAATGTTTGAATAAATTGATGCATTCAACTTCTATGACACTGCAATAAATTATTTGTTTTTTTTTAAATCAGACAACCTCCTGAATGTGGCATTGAACCGACCCTCCATGTATTTGGTAAATGGACAACCGTTTCTACTGCCTAAAATGGTCAATAAAAATAGCAAGGACGTGTTGATTGCTATAACAAATCATTCGTAAGTATCATATTACTGATATTAAAGATAAAACTATTTAATAGTAATAAAATAATGCGGATTTTAAAAAGTAACTTGCAAATGAAATCAACTTTTGGCTAATGATTTTAGGGGTTTCGACAGCGGAGGTGTCATTTCCTTTCGTATGGGAACAACGGATCTTATGTTAGCCGTGGCTTTTCAAATCTATAACAATGGGAACCGGTTTGGTGTAGGATTTTTACCCATGGGAGTTCAAACGGATCGGAACCTTCTCATGTACATGACCAGTAATAACCAATGGAAAACAAGTCCGGATCAGAAATTTGGACAGGTAATAATAACACTATATTTTAGAAACATTTGAGTAGTTTTAGTTCAAAGCTGTGACATTCATTTAAATTTCCATTTAAAAATTTATATTTTCTTGCTTTCAGGCAAGCGAGGGTGAGTTGGTAATTGAAACGAGAAATATCCGGGCGAGGGTTACCATGACCAATGATTTAAAGGCAGTGGTGAATATCATTGTGAAGACCTTTTAATTCATTACTACTTTGTCTCAATTTAATGTGTTGTGTACATAAATTAAGATATGTATAATGTGTACTTTATATGTACACAATACATAGTTGACCATAACCCTTTAATTCTGATTTTGTAAATATTAACACATATGCCGAGCATCAAGTATCAAGTATAATTACATTTGTTATTGTACTTTGTACTGCACGTAATATAGTAAAGGCTGTTCAAATATTTCCAATATTCCAATCAATACTCAAACTAATTTTATTCTCATTTTTCACTTCCATGAACGGGGAATAAAATAAGTACGTACATAAATAAGAAAACGCAAACCAAGAAAAACGGCTGAATATGTATAATCCTTCTCAAAGAGGGAAGTCGCATGGTAAAGTTTCTAAAGAAGAATATCCCAAATTATTTTCATTCAGGCTTATTACCTCAATTCCTAAATTTTGGTTCATTCTAATTTATTTCGAGCATTGAAACCTCATCCTCTTTAATACATGTTACCTTGTGACTAAGGAATACATATTGATAGATTCATTCATTCCATTCATTCTTATCATATGAGACCTGATACAAAAGCGTACGTGCTTGTTGTGTTTCTTATTTGTAAAAGCATTTATATACACGTCATGTAACTATGATTAGTTTAGTATGTTTCGCGCCTAGGGGCGAAGCTGATCCTTTTGTCAAGCATACTCATAACTATTAAATTAAAATATTTAGCGACAAATGATAAAATAAACATCATTTTCGTCACTCCAGGAACTTTCAACATGAAAAATTGATATTATTTTGAACTGGGAACGGAACGGGAACCCTCATTATCCAATTAGTTTTAATTTACCGCCAAAACAACAATAAATTTCTTTGAACGAAAAATGCATTGATGGCCCAAGCACTAAATTTCCCAGCCTAAAGTGCGAATGCACGAGTTTTAAAATTCGTTTCTCCTGGATGTGACCGGTTTTATCTTCCTTAAACAGTCTATATGAAATCACATCTACCGAAATATGACCCTTCTAATGACTATCTTCGAGTGACGAGTCCCAGCTTGAAATATTTTTCACAACACCTATGCGTGAGTTAGGAAAAAAACAAATTATAAAAATTTTACCTCATTACTTTCAATCGTTTACATATACAATATAGGTGACAGACACAACATATGAAGACGCGAAGAGACTGGGACCTTCCCAAGAGGGTGCTTCGCCCCCGCAAGAATTGGAGGGAACTTTCTCCGTCTAACATGTATAGTTACGCTCAAAACGGACACTCTCCTTCCTACACTTATTGAGTCTAATAAAAAAGAACTTCTTTCTATTGAATACCCACTAATCAAGACTTAAGCGTAAATAATAAGGAAAACTTTCTATCTTGTTTACTTAGCCTGATTTAAGTTCACAAGAATCAACCTTATCATTTCCGATTAAAATTACAAACAACACATCCTAATATGAAATCCTATATGGTGGCATGATTTTAGTTCCGTGATTCTCTCCGTCTCTTTGACCTCCTAAATTCAGTCTGAATTCGATCATCTCATATATCCAATTAAAATGAAAATATTTGGTCCTACAATTTTGGTAAAAACAAACCTCAAATTTTCCGTGACCATTTTTTTTGTACATTTCTATTACATTTTTTCTTCTTTCAGGTCCTTGCATTGCTTTTGACTGTGACTGCATCAGATGACCCGGACGATTTACAAAGCACGACGGAGTCAATATTCCTCCATTGCTCCGGTCCAGGTCATCATGTCTACGAGCCGGACCCCAACATTTATTACTATTGCACTGAGTATTCTTCAGATGTGTTCCTAGCTTTCCGCTTCCATTGTCCACCCAATCAGATATTCGATCTACCCGAGAAGAAATGTGTGCAAAGCCGGACTACCTCTTCAATGGGTTAAGAATGGGAAAAAATGTTTGAATTTTTGTAAAATTTACATTTTCACTTTATTTCAATGCTTTTTTAAGATTTTTGTGCCTTATTATTCAAATTAATCACACAAAAAGAACTTCATAAATTATTGCAGCAAAAAATTGTAGCGAAAAATTGCACAATGTACAATGAAAGGTAGTGTAAGTATACATAAAATTAGTTAACAAAAAATATAGCCTCTGGAGATCAACCTTTAAAAATATAAAACAAACCTTTAACAGTAAAAATAAATTCCTGCGTAGATAAATTATTAAAATTTGTTGGCTGAAATAATTTAGTTCTCCTCCTCTTCCACAGTCTCATCAGATCCTACATCAGCATCAGTTTCCTCTGCTGTAGTACAAATGAATGTGAGACATAATAAATATAAAGGCTCATCCTCCTTTAAATTATAATACTAATGTTAAAGCTCACTATCATTCTTACCTGATTCTTGGCTATTTGAATCTTCATCACTTTCCTCACTCTCGGAGTTCTTATTCTTCTCCTTATTTTTATTCCGATTACTGCTACCCGGTCGGTTATTGTTCCCTGGCCGATTGCCACCACTGTTCCCTGGTCGGTTGTTACCATTTCCCGGTCTATTGCCAACTGGTCTCGGGGCTCCGGGTCTAACAGCTCCAGAATTCCCTCCGGTTTGACCCACAGTTTGACCCAATGTTTGTCCAGCCTCTCCTCCAGGGCCCCGAGTGTGCACATTACTTTCTTTGGGATTAACTTGAGAGGTAGATGACTTTTTATTCGGAGATGGCATCGCTGCCGGTGCTTCTTTTGTGACGACGGGGGCTACAGTGACGGCTTTACTAAAACCTGAGCCGATTGGTCGCTTAGAGGCGGAGTTAGGCTTGTGAGGGATCGTCACGTCAGAAATGTCACTGCTCCCGGTCCAGAGTTCCACCGGCTTCGCGTCTCGGAATTCCTCACCATTGTAGTAATCATCTGCGTACATTTCATCCTCGTAAGTGGGATATGCTGATACGTGAACCACTGCCAAGGCTAATGCCACGAGAACCTGAAAATTCCAAATTGCCCAGTGTACTTGCGAATGCCAATCAACTGTGATTAATTTGATTAAAAATTAATAAAAATGGAGTACAATTAATTACACTAGAAATCTACGCAATTTATCCAAATTGCCCAAAAAATTATTCCAATCACCAAATTATATTACAAAAAAAATTTACAATTAGGCTGAAGATCTTCATTGTAGCCGCTTCCTTCCACAAGAACGTCCTTCCTCCTGAACTGTTCAAAGCACAACTAACCCACAAATCCCTACGTATTCTTGTATTTCTCTACTCATCTTCAATAACAACACACCTGACATTTAACCTCATGTACCTATGACTTCCTCGGGGAAATGACTGCATTATAAAAATCCTATTGTGTACCTCGCGTTTCATTTGCCCCAATTCAATGTCAATGTCACCTCTCTCACCCCATATTTACTATGAATAGCATAAGCAGGTGGTACTTCCTACAACAGCAGGTCCGCA
This sequence comes from Spatulosminthurus flaviceps, assembly GCA_034693705.1. Taxonomy (NCBI): domain Eukaryota; kingdom Metazoa; phylum Arthropoda; class Collembola; order Symphypleona; family Sminthuridae; genus Spatulosminthurus; species Spatulosminthurus flaviceps. The sequence goes on along the minus strand of JAQFXU010001556.1, from coordinate 2,333 downwards.
TAAATCACACTCGTTTTCACTTGTAAATGTTTTTTTCCACTTACACATCCCTTCCCTCTCACTCAGCAGAGATGACGGATGAACCATAATATGTATGTGATACCGTTGTAAAACTCGTTAGAAAGTTTCATATCAAGGAACGATCCTCTTTTAATATCTCTTCTTAAGGAAAATATCCACAACTTTCCGTTTCTACATAAAAATTCTTCAAATTATACATGTCTAATCATCTACTTATGCTCATCAAGTAATTCCTTTAATATCAAAGCTCATTTATGTACAACATTCATTTTACAAGAAGAATCATATCATAACCTCCCGCAGCAATGCATTATCAGCAAAGGTTCACCTGTCCCACAAGCACCATGTGTGTCTGTGGAAGGAAGTGCAGCTCATCACGTTTGTAGATCAAGATATATACGCTTGAATGGGAGAGGGAGAAGTGAGAACCGGTTTTGTAGACTTTACACTTTGCAATTATGATCATTTGTCAAGGGGAAAAAGTGTGTGCCGTCTCAATACAAAAGGATTTGGCCACACCGTAAGTGCAAATGCGCTTTGCATAAATGCCACACGCTATAATTCAGAAAGTATATGGGCTTGAAAAAAAATGACCCACACTTTTCGCTTTCAATATTTTCCAAATTGAATCTTCAGAGTGGATTTCTTTCTGTAAAACAGGAAATTCTCATATGTAGCAAATTGTGAGAAAATCCAATATTATTGCGTAATTTACGCACGGTTTTGTTTCAAGCCTTGAATTGTTATTGAAGGACGGAATTAGTCACTATAACTCTGATTGAGGAACAGTCACAAAAACCGGTAGGATCGTGGGATTATAGTGATAATAATTACAGGATGTACAAATCCAACATAAGACAACATTTTTAAACTTGATTTGTCTAACAAAGTTGTATATGAATGAAACGTTGTCAAACAAGAAGATTTGGGGTAAGTAAATAGTGTGCACAGGTCGGCGTCCAACCTATTAGTGTATGTCTGACATTGCAGAAAAATTATTATATAGTTATATTTACTAAAGAATTTGCATAGTGTAGTCACAGGTTTATTAGTGTATCTAAAAGTTCTACATTTTTATACGTGCACAATGTTATACCTATTATTAGTTGCTAATGGTTTGTATAGGGGGTACCTATGTGTAATTTGTAGAACAAGAAATGTGAGACATTGACATGTAAAAATAGTTATTATGTATATAAATGTCACGACTCAAGCTTGACCGTCTGCATTTTAGGAAAGTTTTTTTTAAACGAAGAAGATAAGCATCCAATGGATTCTTTGACCCAGGTCACAAATCAAGGTTTTGCGATCAATCAGACAGACATGGAGAGTCACGCGATGATCTTGGAATCTTCTTCTTAAATGACTATATTTAACTTTTGGGGATGATTTATATTGTGGCTCGGGGCATTAAGTGAGGAAGTGTTACACGAGGAATTGTTGAAAAGACGTTTTGGGTTATTTCTTATTCCCTTTTGGGTTCATGGGGAAGAGTAGCTTATGTATTTACTGTGAGTCGTGCATATTTTTTTCCATTTTTAGGGGCGAAGCTGTTGCGATGTTGTACTTGGTGTCTGTTTCGTAAGCTCAATCAATGCAGTATGCTTCGCCCTAAAAGGAATTAAAATTGAGTTTAGATTCTCATATAGAATGTTAGTGCGAAAAAAATCATGGGAGTAGAAGAAGAATAACATGGGGAAACTGTACTATTTTATCGAATTCTTTCGATAACCCCCTTCCAGTCCATGTAGCTCATTTAATTTTCGTGTGAAATTCAAACCATCGTGGAAGTTGTTTTTTGACAACTTAAAATCGGTAAATATGGATAATTATTTCAGCAAAAACGTGAACGACTTATGAACATGATTAGTGGGAAGAAGGGGGTATCGATGACAGCAGTGTTAGGTACTTCCTTCAGTGGTAAATAAAGGCGGTATTGTCTACATAGGAGCTGTACTTGTGTTTTGTAGATTCCCGGACTCAACACTGAATGGAAGATGCAGCTCTTGTAAAATTTGAACCAGCTAAAACTAATCGCCTTTCGAGATTTTGTTTGCTTTTTGATTTTTAAATTCTCCGCTATGCGTTAGACAAGTATAATTCCTAGAATCCTAATAGAATAGTTTTTCTTTTCTTTAATTCCTAGAATCCAGTAATTCTCAACGTACTACGTCAGAGATTTTTGCTGTTTACCGAGACAGGATTCTTTCTCGTACAATTAATTTTTTTATGTACTGTGAAGAATAACCTTAGGCTCAATATTATTCTTTACATTTTTTATTTTTATTGAAACGCAACTTTAATTCTTTTAC